>CAIGRB010136814.1:18616-31107 GCA_903798255.1 Fraxinus quadrangulata
TCTGATTATCTCTTGTTTAAAGTTATTTACATGCTAAACTTGAGTTTTCTCCCTTGGGTTTGGTTATCTCTTGTTCGACGTGGATGCTTCGAGTTGACAAACAAGATCTGTCATCCCGTCTTGTTTGGTCGAAAAACTAGAGTTTGAACCTCTGGTTTCACCTGAAAACCAGAGTTTCACCACCATCCATTAAATTGAGAATCTTGCAACTTCAAATCAATTGAAGGCATATACGATTCAATTTTCCCAGCCCTCGTCACAATTCTAGTTTTATTGCACACCTAATTTTTTAGTACTGTTTTTGTTCCTATTGTATTATTGAGTCGAAGAGACCCGTGACGAAAAGAAAGAAGAGAAAATTGAGACACAACTCCGAGGTTAGTTAAAACTGAGCCTGCTAATAATAATACTCCTGTCAATACAAAAGTCCCAACAAAAGAATCCAAATCAATGTATCATCGAGTGCAAGTCCATAGTAATAAGACAGAGGTAGGACTCAGAAGTAAATATGAAGAGGGAAAAAAAAAAGATCTACAATAGGAAGTAGAGCAAAGCAATTCCGAAAACAAAGCTCCCAGAAATCCTCTGCAATGTCGAACCTGCTCCACTCTGCAAACACAAATTCAAATTATATGTAAGAATTTACCCATTCATAACAGTTTCACAATGTTTCATGAAAATCAAATGTTCCATTACATCTGTTTAGTTCAACAATGGAGATCCCCATATCCTGTACAAGTCATTTAATTGAACCTATTAATCGTGACCACCTACATTGGTGCTTTACACCTGTAGTGTTTGGATAACATTATTATTCGTGAAAATTATGCTAGGTTCCTCAACATGGGGTCTCAGCCTATGTTGTGTGATTCTTGGCCAGGCTCAAAGTTTGGGCCTGGCCCAGAAGTAAAGTTCTAAGTCTTAACATGAGTCTTGCTTGAAATTGACTATTTCTGGTTTCATTAAATGTAAATCTAGGGTAGGTTACTTCGTTTATTGAACCAACAAAACAAAAATAAAAGTTTTCTAGCCTTTTTTCTGTGCAAGGCCCCTAAGGGGAACATCGGAACGTGAACCTTGAAACCACGCGCCCCTATGTGTGCACATCCCAACAAGAACAGTATCGTCTCAAGTAGAACCGACTAAACCTAGGAACATTAGTTCCGTGATTTACTAGAATGCCAAAAAAATGTAAAATGTAACAGATCAAAGTGTGTACATTGCACGATCGGCGCACAGTAGTCTTTAAAATACATGGTGCGAGTAATATAGTTCTGTGTGACGGAATGTACCTGATCAGTGGCTGATGGAGCAGGAGAAAGAGCCTGGATACTCGGCGCAGGAGATCCGGTCGGAGGAGACGGAGGACTCGTCAATGACGGAGAGAGTGCTGGAGATGTAGCCGGAGCTGGTACCGTAGCTGGAGGAGAAGCCAGCGGTGCGGGTGTGGGAGCAGAAGGCGGTGGAGGAGTAGCAGGTGGCGGGGAACTCACTGGAGGAGGAGTAGCAGGTGGCGGCGAGCGCACTGGTGGAGGTGAAGCAGGTGGTGTTGCCGTGGGAGCAGCAGTAGCTGGAGGCGGAGATGTAACAGCTGGAGGTGGAGATGACTTGGGTGGAGGTGTAGTAGCTACTGGCGGTGGTGTGGAGGCAGAGGTAGGTGGAGTAGCTGTAGTAGCTGGAGGAGTAGCAGTGGGTGTAGTCGGAGTTGACGGCGCCGGTGTAGTTTGAGTAGGAGGCGACGGTGTGGTTGTCGGAGAAGCTCCAGGAGCTTGGCCGCCGACGCCGGCGACGACAATGCAGATAAAAGCGATTAATACCGCGCGTTTTGTATCCATTACTAGAATGTAAGGCGACTTTGCACTGAAATGTAATCAGGGAGAGGGAAGGGAGGGACTGTTTTTTATAGGAAAATGTACGTATAGAGAGGGTTTAAAGGTCAAAAGTAGTTTTTGTAATAGATGAGTAAAAAGGGCAGGTGGGTACTTTTGTACACAAGGGGTTGGAAGTTGTGACTAGCAAATGCAGAAGCCTGTAGTTCTCTGTGGTTTGGTGGGTCCTACTGATTCATGATTTCATTGGTGACAACAAATTTTTAACCTTAAGATGATTATTTCTTGGAGGTGGGATAATTGCAGTTGCATATCAAATCTATCATTTACTAATAGACTTTGTTCAAATTTTTTATTTTTATCACACACGGCACTAAACCTCTCAAAATGTTTCGCTGAAATCCAAATCGATGATTTTTGTTAATTTGACTGTTAGTTGATTAAATAATTGACCTTGACAATAATTTTTACTAATTGTAAAATGTTAAAATGGTAACTTTACATTTTTTATAATAAAAAAATCAAAATCAAAATCAAATAATTAAAACTAAAAACCAATTTCCATCTTCTTCTTCTTCTTCTTCTTCTCCTTCCATCCAACACATACCCACCCCACCCCAAATTTGCAAAGTGAGATGTCATCAGTGACAAATTTATCGAAAAAATGGTTACTAAGCACGAAGAAATGGTCTATTCGTCCGAGTATTTTCCTCATATCAATGAGACCTTTTGGTCCAATGACTTCTCAATAGATGATAACATAAATGAGTAATCATCAAACTTCCCAGCTGCAAACGATGAAGTTCAATTCGGATTCCCTTCGTCATCTAAGGAAATTGATGCCGAGATTTGGGGATGGCAACAAGGCGGGCCTCTCCCACCCCACCAAACAATTCCCCGCCCCGTTATCCGTTTAAGGCGGGTGGGGGCAAGGTTCTTGCTCCGTTTAATTTTTTTTTTTTGTTTTTGATAATTTATTTTTATTATCTCCGTTAATTAGATTTAGACAAATAATTTTAGTTATCATTTTCTATTAGAACTAATGAAATTTCGTAACATTTTTCATTTAAAGTATTGAATTCTCAAAAATTAAACAAGGCGGGGCACCCGTTACCCGAACCCGCCCCGGAGCAAAATTATTTGTCTTGTCCCCGTCCCGAATACCCGATCAAGCGGGTTATCTCCGCCCCGTCCGAGGCGGGACCCCTCAGGTATCGAATTTGTCGAATTTTTTTGGCGTGCATGCCGAGATTTCAAAAGTTGATCATAGCATGGACTTTTGGTACAATGTTTTCATTAGAGCTAGAGACATGCCTGATTTACCAAAGTTTAGAGTGCTGTTTTGGATATATTATGTAAGTGTTTGACACCCATTTTAATGGGATGAACATTTTTGGAATAGTGATCGCTGGAAGAATGTGTGGTGGAAAAAATGATGAAAAATTTTAGATTTGTGTATACTATTATTTTATTTGGAGAATGTGCGGTTGAAATGAAAAAAGAGAATGAGAATGAGCGTCAAACAAGGACTATATATTTAGGAATGGGTTTTCAATCATGGGATGCTGATTCTCCCAAGGTGCCAAATAATGGAATTTTTCAGTTTGGGGTTTGAAGATTTCCCAAATTTGGGGTTTGCAGATTTGGTGTGAGGTGGATAAAGAAGGAGAAGATGGAAATTGGTTTTTAATTTTTTTGATTTTGGTTATTTTAATATAAAAATGTAAAGTTACCTTTTAAACTTTTTAACATTAGTCAAAATTATTGTCAATGTCAATTATTTGATCGACTAATGGTTAAATTAACATAACCCGTCTATTTGGACTTCAGTTGTGACATTTTGAAATTTTGGGTACCGTAAATGACAAAATGAAAGATATGGACAAAGTCTGCTATTAAAAGAAATGTTTGATAATACTGCTGCAATTAATAACCCATTTATTTGGACTTCAGTTATGATATTTTGAAATGTTGGGTACCGTGAATGACAAAATGAAAGATATTGACAAAGTCTGCTATTAAAAGAATTGTTTGATAATACTGCTGCAATTATCACTTATTTCTTCGGTAAATGGGTTGTAAATTATTTATTTGATAAATTTCATTATTAAACAAGGTAAATTATGATATTTGCTTTGTCAAAATGTAACTTATTCCCTACAAGTTTCACTTCTTGATGCTTTGCCCCTCTAATTGCTAAGGAAGTATTTCTATGCCCTTTCAAAGTTTCAATGCATCAATCCCATTATTTGTTAGGCTGCTCTAATCATCATTTTAAATTTGAAAAACAAGCATACATTAGTTAGCTTGATTTTTTGCAAGAGGGAAGAGCACTGAAATACTTAGCCTATTTGACAACTATTAGCCCATGTTGGGTACACATTAATCTACTCATTTTCATTCTTATACTCATTTTCAATTACAAATTCTCCATCAATCTATTATTTCAGAATACATAATTTCAAAATAATGTGGCTCAAACACACCCTTAATTTATTTTATGATTTGATAAGGGCTATTTTCAATCACATATTCATATAATAAAATATTCTACATGTATACCAAAAAATTTTTCCTATTTTTTAGTCGCACATTCTCCTAAAAATCACTATTCAAAACTCTTTTTTCTACAATAATAATTATCAAACAGTCTCTAAATTTGTATGAGTCTCCTCGATCATGTACATCGTAATTTAAAAATTTTTAAAAACTATACAATTAAGCCCTTGTTTGACTCGCTCTAAATTAGAATTTTGTATTTTTCATACTCATTTTCCAATCATACATTCATACAATAAAATATTCAGTACATGAATTAAATTTCCTTAAATTCATTTACAACCACACATTTTACGGAACTCACAATTTTTATTAATTATTAATTGCTCATTTCATCAACTTTTATCAAATTCTACTAAATAAAATTAATTTTTGCATCTGTTCAATCCCATTTTCAAATTTTAATTTTTCCTAAAATTCATTTTCGGTCATATGTTTGATGAAATCCATATATTTTTTTTTATCAATTTTTAATCACTCATTTCATGGAATTTTATCAAATTTACTTAAAATAAAATTTTAGCCTAAACCATGGAATATTTTCTTAATTTTAAGAAATTTCAAGTAGTTCAGACTATAGAATCAATTCAAACAAAATTATGCGTAGTGGATCTCCTAAAATAAGGTAATAATATTTGTACAAAGGGAATGAAAAAAATGGTTGACAAAATGTCAAGTGTCACCCCATATTGGGGACGAGACTTCGCTTGGTGTACATAATTATTGTACATAGGGGTGTACATAACCCTCACATGCACCCCATCTCATGTGAGGGTTATGGACCCCACCCCATGTGAGGGTTGTGTACACCCTTATTTACAATAATTATGTACACTTAGCACTTTTCTTGGAGGCGTCTGCTACGGGGCGTTTCTACACATAACACGGTTCCCTAAATATGTTATTAAGCCCCTGTTTGTTTACATTTTTTCAAAATATTGTTTGTTATAGTAAGATTTTTCATCACACATTCATCCAATAAAATATTTTACACACAAACTAATAAAGTTACTTTAAATTTCAATCACATATTTTTTAAAAAATATTATTCATTATTTCATTTTCAACATAATAATGAGTGATAAAGAAGGCCTAAATTAGTAATGGGTTTTGATTTAAATTAAAATTCTACCAAATAGGAGGCCTGGACATGCGTGCCTTGAAGGACAAATCAACAGCTCAAAATTAATATTATCAGAGAAAAGAGAGAGTCGCCATCATAGCGCGCCTGTACCACAAAACTGTGGGTCCAAATTAGTAATTAAAAGTGACACGTGTTCTATTTTCAGGTTTTGGTTGTTTTGATTTGAAAAGCACACAAATTTTTTGCTTACAAACCAATTCAACATCCTTTCATCATCATTCTCCTTAACCAACTAATCATTCTCAATTCGGTTTTACATTACAAAACCATTTTTTAAATAAATTTTTGAAAAATTTAATAAAACATATTATTGAAAAATTGATAAAAAAATTATATGTTTCATAAAATGTATAATCACACGATTTTTTATTTTATTTTTTAAAAAATAAGACCTAACAGGAACTAACTTATATCTGGCACATTGTCGTCATAGCATAAATTTTTACTAGTGATAATAGGAAAATTACATATTTTAACTTCAATTTATATTGTAGTAACAAGTTACTATAAATGAAGTTGCCATCACCTTTTTTGTTATAGTTCCAATAATTCATTTTTAACAATGAAAATTGTCACATTGTCCTCGCATATTCAATCTGTGTTCGATGGTCATTATTTTTAATTTTTTTTTCTATATACTCATTTTCAATCACACATTCATATAATAAAATATTTTGCTCGTAAACACAAAAAATTTTCTCTACTTTTTAACTATACATTCTCCTAAAAATTACTATTTAAAACTCTATTTTTTTCCAAATTATGGTAGTAAAAAAAGGCTCAACATTTTGAAGTTAGGTTTTGCCCCGCCTACTTAAAAATTTAAAGTGAAACATATTTCTATGCCCCTTGTTTGAGCTCCATTTTTTGGCCAAAATGTATTTTGGAATGTTGTTCTCTTGGAAAATGTGTGATTTAAAATAAGGAAAAAAATTGAATTTCCCCGTAAAATTAATTTATAGAAGAATGATGGGTAGAAGATGAGTTACGAAAAAAATGAGTTTCTCAAAAAATGAAGGCCAAACATAGGCAACCATGTGATAATTTAAGAACGTATGATTAAAACAAGTGGGAAAGTCATGGATCCATATGCAATATTATTTTACAAGAATGATGTGTGATTGAAAATCAATTTAAGAAAAAAATTAATTTTAAAAAGTTTATATCGAAGAGAGGCTTGATATTGTCTAATTTACCAAATATGTTAGATGACCATGGTATATAGAGACACGATTAACAAAATTCGAAATTCGTACTTTTTCTTTTTCAAAAAAATACTTTATAGTTTATCAAAATTAATGTATTTAAATACAAACGTCTTACCAAATGTTCTTTATTGTTCATATTTTACTATCACGCATGTTCCTAGTGAAAATCGCCTCATGATTAGCTGTACATGCATCAAAAATGTCTCAATTAAATTATTTCTTGTTCATACTTAACTATCACATATGAAATCATCTCATAATTATCCCCTTACACAATTAGCATTATATGAATAAAAGTGTCCCAATTGGCGTGAATTGAAAGGGTTGAAGACATTTGTGGCCAACGATCATTTGTGCACACTGATGTTACCCTTTACCATCCTACCGTTGGACTGCATTTTTCTCATAAATTTTCTTGTCTCAACCTGCCTTCGATTCTTCCCACGTTACATGTCATCGAATCATCTTTTCTTGTTATTATCTGATTATTATGTTACAAGCCTATTCGATCTCTTTTATTTTCTTTTCTAACCAACGAAAGAAAATGAATCTATGTGAAATTTGAGTATACCATTTTTTTTTTCATGTCGTGACGGTACCTAAGTTCTTAACTAGAAGTTATAATACTGAGTTCCACCTCAACAATCCACGGTAGTCTTAGTTTAAGCATTCAACAAAATTAGTTGGTTAAGATTTAACAACTTGATGCTGCTATGAATTTTATCATTTGTAATGTTATGTCTAGTACGGCATAAATGCGATTGTCAACCAAGTGGGTACTAACTAGTAGTCACAATCTCGCCTCACATGGATCGATGGATGCTACGAGCAAGCCATGTCAAATTCAAAAGTCACATGTCATGAACACCCACATCATTATCGATGGCCCTAAAGGTCCAATGAACCTTCGCATAGTTTCCTAAAGTCACCGTATTTACAATGGCAGTAACCAACGTGCCTATCAAAGGAAAGGCTCTCTGAGGGGGTCGTTGGCTAGAAGAAATAAAACAAGCCTCATCATCGTGTCGATGCACATGGCCTATAGTGAACCAATTTTCCTTGAAGAAAATTTGAAGGAAGTTAACGAAGCACAGAATTAATTCTCGTGTAAAGAACAACAAAATATTCTTTTGCCACGTGGTTAAAAAGTGCAGAACAATATTAAAACAATAATCAGATATATTAAAAGTAATATTTTTACGGCGATTATAATTCTTCAAAAATTCAATCTTTAAATAGGAATTTGACAGTACAAATGACACAGATGAAAGAATTTTTCTTGATGCGTGCAAGGACATATAGATGGAAATTATTTCTCTTTTCACGAAATAATCACTTGAAAGAATGGAAGCTTATGAAATGTATAAACAGAAATACCCGTGAACTGAAAGAACGGGGCCATGTGCTTTTCAAGTGATTATATGATGGAAAGTTGAATTATTTCTATTTATTTGTTTTTATGTGCACCAAAAAATATGTGACAAAAAAAGAAGAAAAGGAAAAAAGAATGGGACCCAATTGAGAAAATTGGTAATGTTTCGGAACTGTGGGTTAATTTCAAAGGAAAATTTGACACACTCTAACCAAACGACCGTGTTCATTAACAGTTTAGATGATACTGAATCCCGATTCACTGACAATGAATATCATTATCAAATCGCCACATAAATAGTTTAAATTCAAGATGTTCTTTTACTACCGATGGCTTTTAGATCAGACCAAACAATCAAGAAGGCACCCGGGCAGAGATGGTTCGAACCAAAATTGAATAAATGCTTTGAAAAGTACCACAATATATATAGATTTCTTGAAGTTACAGTCTTTCTTTAATTCCGTCTGTAGTTACAACTATACCTCTACGACAATAGGGACAGTCTCCACAAGTGCGAATCCAGGGATCCAAACAGCAAAGATGAAACCTATGCCCACAGGGTAGACATATAAGCTCGTCTCCCTCGCAGAAACTTTCAAGGCATATGCTACACTCCATTGATGACCTTGACATATCCGGCTCATAACCTTCGTCTGGGACACTGAATATCTCCACGCACAAACTGTCTAGTGCTTCTTCAGTGAGCCCGGGAGGCCTCTGGCATGCTTGTTGCATTGTGGAATCGGTTAGAGGGGAAATTGAAGCCAGCCAGTCTATGGAAATTTCTGTTTCCCAATCTCCAGCATCAACAAGCCTAAAGTCATCACCAATAGGGACATCAGGTGAACTCCTGTTGCTCCTCCTATAATAGAAAGAGTTCATAAGGATTATCATCAAAAACATGAAAATTATCTTTTCAGTTGGGTGATGGATTGATCTGAACAAAAACCAACCTGTTTCCGGACAAAGTGACCCCTCTCAATCTTTGTAGAAGCCTTTCTCTTGCAAGTAAGACAGCTCCGGGTAGCCTGCCATTTCCACTGAACGTCAGCCTATCTTGTATAGTGCTCCCATTTCCTGATATATTGACATTTCCCGGAGCAAATTGGTGGCTACCTTGATCAAACTGGCTAGAATCAAGTTCCTGAGCATGTCAGCCAAAAAAATGTAAATAAGTAAAAACAATTTGAGGAGCAAGCATAGAAGTGTTTGGGTCACCGGAGGCTTTTATTTTCGTTCTTTCTGGGATCAGAAATTTAATACCCCTAAGAAAAGAATACACTCAACTGCAAATTATGATAGCAAAAGATAAAAATAGGCTATATAATGCATGGATATATCCATATAGAGTTTGGCAATATGGAGTCTTTCAATCTTATTAGCAACATAAAACTACAAAATCTTGGGGTCAAATTTTCATTAGCAAAAGAAGATAGAACACTCTTGTTTATTCAAATTGAGTATAATCGGACGGACCAGAAAACAGTGATAGACTATTGATTTTTCAATTCAATATAACTAGAAAAACGAGCGACTATAGAAATTGAACAGTTGAGCATAAAGGCAATGGAAAGCACACTTTAAGAGATTAGACAAGGAAATAACGTCACTTGCACATACATTTTAAAGAAGGAAAAAAATGGAGCAGTCTTAGTTGTTACAAGAAAAAAAATGAAGAAGAAGATCATCACTGGAAACAATATTTTTTAGAAAAAAAAAAAATCTGCTTAGAGAAAAAAGATCGTATTCAATATTCCCAGCCAAGTCAAAAGAAGCATAGATTAAAAGGTTGCCCGACATGGCGTATGAGGCACACGAGGAGAGATGTCATTATATGGGAAAAAAATGGTCTTAAGAATGCGAATGAGTTAAATGTAAAAGACCAATTAAAGATACACTACCTGAGAACTAATTGAAATGGTTTGTGCATATACAACAAATGCAGCTAGATGTATTGGATAGGAAAAGTGAATGGACTACTATAAATGGTAAATCTACCATTCCCAGCAATCTCAAGGTGGTAACTTAGTTACTAACTCGAGTTTGGATAGTAGAAATGTAACTTAGGTTCGTGTCCTTATCAAAACTTGGAATATGGAAAGTAAATGAGGTGGAATCTAGAATTCTTGCAACAGCTAATAAATTATCTCCTACTGCCAAGCCAAAGGTTGCTTAAAGCAAAATCATAACAAACGAAATCGCCTCTTTCAACATCCATCAACACTACAAGTCTACAAAGACGAAGGTCCTTGTTGCGTAATAGTTTGCCAAAAGAAAAGCTAACTGCTTTGCTTGATCCCACTTTAAGGAGGTGCTTGCATTTAAGAATGCGTTGAGATAAAGGTGTCAATGACCTGAAGGTAGCGAACTAGGCAAAGAAGGCTACGGATGAGACGAGCAGCCAGCACAAGACCGATTTCCATAGACACAACGGCAAGATTAACTCCAAGCCAGATTAACATCAGACTTGTACCACATTTGAAGAAGTCAAAAATGGTATCTTCATATTCTTTTGCAAAGGCTAATCTTTATGTAACTGTGATTTGTAAATATGAAGTCCTAAAGTCTAGCAGGAGTAGTGAATTATTAATTTGCCATTTATAAATTTGCCAACTTCTCAAAACTATAATTTAGAAACTGGTTCTGTTCCGAAAAGGGCATACCGCAAACACATAACAGTCACAAGTCATTCGATCATCTATACCTAGAATCAGAACAGTCTTACTTGAGGTGGATATGAGGAGCGACGAAGTGGATGGTGCCTAGACTGATGCAGATGTCGGCGCAGCGGATCGCACCCCTCTAGCTCGAGCCTATCACGGCGAGTACTATTTCTAGTACCAGAATTATTATTATTATTATGGTGGTGGTGGTCTGAATGCCGATGCTGGCGATTGCTCCGATCAAGATGGGAATAAGACTCGTGTCCTGGCCCAAGGTCCACTGGAATCGAATTCCTGCTGAAACGTGACCGCCGGCTGTGAAATAGCTCAGAAGCGCTCGTCATACACAAAATGAAAAATTTACAATAACTGAAAAAAAAAACAAACAGACACACCGACAGTTTTGAATTTATATNGATTCCGAGAAATTGCATATGAGAGAGTAATGTAGATTTCGGGAAGAGAAGGGAAAGTGATGGATATTTTAAGGGCTTGTTTGAGCCAGGTTCTTTAAAAAAAAAAAAAAATCATTTTGTATTACGATGAAAAATATATTATTAAAAAAAATTGAATTTGTATGTAATATTATTTTATTGAAAAATATGTTATTGAAATGCGGTCAAATCACTATTCAAAATTTCATTATGATGGAAAAATGGGACTCAAACAACAGCTAAGAACTTCTGTTTTTGGCGAGTAAGAGGACATTAATTCTTGTTTAACATTAGCCCATGTTTGAGCTATATTATATTTTTAATTCTCATTCTTTTACTCATTTTTAATCACATTTTTTAATAAAATAATATTGTTCATCGTATCAATAAAATAATATTTTACATCACATCAATAAAAAAAATTCAATTTTTAAGTAAATTGCAATAAACCTTGAAAGATGAAGTATCGCGTGTAATTAGTTACAGGTAAATTTAATTATTTTAAAACTTAGCCAACTCGAGGTGTGTTTTATACGTTTATTTATAATTATAAAATTGATAAATATCTACTGAATGAATTTTACCTTGTTTAGTGTAAATATTGTCATTGCAAGTAAAATTCAAATTTGGAGCACTTTCAAAACGTGAGAATGACAATAATAAAAGCACTTTTTAGTTATATACATGAGTTATCATATTTATGAACACAAGTAAAATCACTTTTGATTGTTTGGATTTGATTTAAACATAGTTAAAACAATAAGTAGATAGATAGTACTCGTAAAAACGATAATTCAAACTTTTCAAGTTCATTTTACTATTTTAATGACATAATCCCGATTACATGTCCAGGAACTTAGATACGGATCTGTAGATATAAGAGTATCTCCAAGATATTCTTTAAACATGAGAGACTCTCTATTTTAAAGAGTCAACATTTAAAATCATGTTCCAAGAGACTCTTCAAATTTACATTTTAATTTAGATGCATTCAAAAAGTTTTAATTTTCAATGTAGGAAATCAATAAAATAATCTAAAGAAAAGTTAGTTAAAATAAAAGATAGAGAAAAATAATAAATATTTTTTGAAATTAGTAAAATTTAGTATTAAATATAAAGGGTATGTTGAAGTACTTCAAAATTTTAACTCTCTAAATCTATAGATGCTCTCCAACTAATAGAATATACTGTTTAAAAATAGAGAGTCTCTTGAAAATACTCTAATATGAGATGACAGTTATTTGGCCCTTGATCTGAAAGGCCAAAAAAAAAAAAAAAAAAA
>CAIGRB010136835.1:0-20534 GCA_903798255.1 Fraxinus quadrangulata
TATTGTAAGTTTCTTTGGAGTTCACATCTAGTCCCCTCCTGAGTTTGAATACTTGGGTTTCTTGATTAATAAAATTCTCAACCTCGCAGCGATTTGCCAAAAAAGGAAAGGCAGCTTCCAACTTCAAAATCAAGCGGTGCATTTTCATGCTTTACTTACTTTATTACAAGATTTTCTGTGTATGTATATTTTACTAGTGTGTGTGTGTTAATTGAGTAAGACAATTTAAGTCCTTGTTTGTCTACTATTTTTTCAAAATATTATTTGCTATAGTAAGATTCTCCACCACACATTCACTCAATAAAATATTCTACATACAAATCAATGAAGTTACTTTAAATTTCAACCACACATTCTCCAAAAAATACTATTCATTACTCCATTTTAAACACAATAATTGGTGACAAATAAGGCCTAAGAATCATCTGCATTAACACTGTACCACGAGAGCTTGATGCAGATTTGTGTAAAAGTCAATGGATTATATATTATTATTGTATTTGTACTAATGATGCAACATGCCTCTTAACAACCAGCAGATTTATGGTTAACTAATTCCTCTTGTACTATCCATATAGAAAATCGACCCAAACAGTATTCTCTCTCTCTCTCTCTCTCTCTCTCTCACACACACACACACACACGCAAAGCCATAAAGTTCAAACACATGCATTTATGCAAAAGCAACTTGAGTTTGTAACTCTTTCACTTCCTCATGGAATGAAAAGTACCACAAACATACATGCAAACAGGCTCATTCTAAATCTATTAGATAATCATAATTAATCAGCTATTAAATCAAGTTTCCATCATCAACAAATCAGATTTCTGTATTACTATGCATTGACTTTAGAAGATTGCAAACTGTTTAAGAATTTTGCTGCATTGTTTTCGTTTAATGGTTCAGTTCCATCAAGATAGAGTATTATTCTCGCCTATAATTAATTGCAGAAATTGTCTAGAATTGTAGCTTTCATCTTGGGAGATTATTATTTCTATAAATATGCACGGATTTATATAATTCTTAAAGAAAATCTATTAGCTTTTATCTTTTAGCTTTTGTTCCCTTAGAAGTACTTGTTTGGGAACTGATTAAATACTCGATCAATCAAATACATTTTCCTATTATTTTGTTAGCATTTCCCCTTGAAAAAAAAAAAATTAAAAATAACTTTCTATTTGATTAAATTTGTGACTTTCCTCGTAATTAACAAATATAAAAAATATGTTCTCCTCTTGTTAGTTATATATATCTTCCTCAATTTTCCAGATAGAAATCTAGCTAAAAGAGCTCTCTCTCTCTCTCAGAAATCTAGCTAAAAGAGCTCTCTCTCTCTCTCTCTCTCTCTCTCTCGGGTTACATTAAAACTTTGGTTCTTTCTACTTAATTATGCATGTTATGATTAAAGAACAACAATTTACAAAACACTTTTCCACACGGGAACAAGATTCCCAGAATGCCAAAATAGGTCCACACATTATTGTTAAAAACTCAGCTGCTGCCTGGTTAAAACTACCCTCAGAAGATGCCATTTGAATTGTTATAAATTGATCTCGAGCTAGTATCCACCTCCTTGTGCCTGATTATCAGCAACAACATCTCTCTCTATAGAAAGTAAGCGTGGATATTGCAATGGTAATATTTTTCTTCCCGATTGCAATATCTCTGAAATGGGCATGGGGAATAGTGAATTGGACATGGTTTTGACCAAGAAAGATAGAAAAATGCCTTAGGGCGCAAGGCTTCAGTGGAAATCCTTACCATCTGATTTATGGGGATAGCAAGGTAATGGCAGCCATGATCAAACAAGCAAATTCTGAACCCATCAAACTATCTGATGGTATCATTCCCCGTGCACTCCCATTCCACCATCACATTATCAGCAAGTATGGTATGTTTCTTTCTTGGTTCACCTATCTTAAGATTAAAAGTAAGTATACATCATTTTTATCTAGTTACTTATTTTAATAGTATAGTCCAAGGATTTAGAGGGGAAAAAAACCCTAACCATGAAATAGAAAATTGAATTCTAGATAGAAAGATAGATTAAGTTCAGGAATTTAATCCAAAATGGCACATTTTAAGAATGGACCTCATAATAGTAATTTTCATGAATTACCGTAGTAGTTAAAAATTTCACAACAGTGATCAACGTTGCTAATTGTGATGCAGTTTTTCAATTTGAATTTTTAGAAGTATGATCAGTTATATATTGTTCTCCACTATATATGTTTGTGAACTGATCCATCCTATGTTTTTAATGCTATAATTGTTACAGTCTAGGTTTTTAACCCCCAGGGAAAAGACAACCTAGGAGTGGGGAAAATTAAGGAGGATAAATTATATATTTTTGACAACCTAAGATTATATTTTATCATTCATTAGGTAGAGCAAGGGTGTCCTTGCTCCATAGTAATTCCATGTATTGGATTCTGAAATACGAAGCGATTTTCTTGCAAATTAACGGCCAAGATTCTTTAAAAATAATTTAAATAAATATATGTCTCTCATATTTAATAGCTTAAGCTTTTATGTGAAACCATTTAACATGAAATCAGTCAAGCCTTGCCGTAATTCAAGTGAGATGGTTCGATGGACAACCATAATTCGAGTTAAGCTTATATCATATAGACATACAGAGACAAAAGTGCACATGATGAATATTGTAGAATTTAAAGTCTAATCTAAATTCTAGTTCTTACATTAATTTTTCCAAGTGAAGACACTGATTTTAGCCAAAGCATGCCGGTAAGAATTCATTTTCATGGATTGGTCCCATTCCTAGGGTTTATATCATGGAACCTGAACTAATAAAAAAAGTATTGGTCAACAACACCACCTTCAAAAAGCCAACTCCAAACCCACTGGCCAAATTTCTCTTATGTGGATTGTCTGGCTATGAAGTTGAGAAGTGGACTAAGCACAGAAAAATTGTCAATCCTGCTTTCTACATAGAGAAATTGAAGGTAAACTGTATCTTGAAGAACAAATCAACAATCTTTTTTCTCAAAGAAGTTTGAAAAATAATAGATTTCACGCCATCTTTTTGCAGCATATGATTCTGGCTATGTATGCAAGTTGCATTGAGATGATAAACAAGTGGGAGATGCTGGCTTTGGAAAAGATTACATTTGAGATTGATGTAAAGCCCCATTTAGAAGATTTAACTAGTGATGTGATATCGCGAACTGCTTTTAATAGTAGTTATGCACAAGGAAAGATGATTTTCCGACTTCAACAAGAACAAGCAGAACTTACTCGGCAAGTTTTGCAATCGGTTTACATTCCAGGATTGAGGTAAAATTTTTGTAAATGCAAATTTATCACATGCATTCTCTTAGGCGGTGTAGCATATTCTAACCCTCAAGCTTGCACATGGCCCATTTTGACATAAGCTAGAAACAAAAATATGTAAATACACAGAGACTAATTTCCTTCAATTTTGGATGTGATACATTTTCTTTATCATTGTCTTTTTATCCTCTGAAATTATACTATATGCAGGTTTTTGCCGACAAAGAGAAACAGGAGAATGAAAGAGATTAACAATCAGTTGTGCAGTCTTCTAAAGAATATTATAAACAAAAAACTGAACGCCATGAAAGCAGGAATAGATAGTGTATATGATGATTTATTAGGTATTCTGTTGAAATCAAATCTGAAAGAAATTAAAGAACAGGGAAACAACAACTCAGGAATGAGCATTGATGAAGTCATTGAGGAATGCAAGACATTTTACTTTGCTGGGCAAGAAAGCACATCAAATTTGCTGTCATGGACAATGCTTCTATTAAGCATGCACCCGTGTTGGCAAGTTCGCGCAAGAGAAGAGATTTTACAAGTCTTTGGAAACATTGTACCAGATTTTGATGGCTACAAGTCACACAACTAATTTTAATCCAAATGAATTATACCGCAATTGTAACTTAGATATTCAACTTAAGCAGGTAATGAATTGCTAAAAAAAAAGCATCAAAGAATTGATGACATGCAGGATAAAAAAACTCCAAACCCCAGCCAATAAAATTCACTATAAACGACTTGACTTATGGTCCACACACAGCTAATCCTTAGTGAACTTCTGACCCTTGATCCTTAATCCCTCGATCTGTAATCATCAAGGAACTCCTTGATTGTTTACTCCAGCACCAGCTCCAAAACTCTCGAATCGTGTATCTCTTGTGGATCTTCAAGAACGAACTCATTCTTCTCCAAACAGAACTTCGATTACCTTCCTTGATCTTCGGAACTCTAACAAATATTTGTGAGTGGGTGGTTTGGTGTTTTGAAAATTTTGATTTTGATGATTTCAATGTGTGGTTGAAGGATCTCAATGTAAGGAATTGATGTATGATCTTCAACACATGAATTCTAAGAAGAATATAATGATCAACCACACCTATGAATGGAATGACTTGGGGTATATATATATAGTAGAAGGTGTTTGGAGTTGTTTAGGACTCAAAAAAGTGTATAAATGCGAACAAAGGCTTTTCTCGTAAGTAATTGGTGCTCGAGTGAAACCTTAGTTCCAGGCTAGAGCAGAGTGACACTCAAGCGAAATACCTAGCGCAGGCCATCGAAAACCTTTTTGCTTTGGGAGCTCGAGCATTGTCTCGGCGTTGAGCTAGTATTAATACGGTGATTTTTTCTCCTTGTTCCATACTCGAACCCTAGAGCTATTAATTGACCTATACGATGACTCTTTGACTTTTGCAACTCATTTATATCTTTAATTTTGTCTAAAGAATACCCAATTACAATAAACCTAACAGAAATAATCACCAACTTTAAATATCTAGAATTCACTAAACTTGCATGTAGAATATTCTGGAGACTCAATACTTGCTGGAAATGAAGACCACCGCCATTAATGGGAAAAATCTAGAGAGTAAAATTGTAAACTCCACCCTCAATGAAAGAATCCTCCAGAAAATTAAAGTCTTCACCGACATTCACGCCTATGAATATGGATTCAATTGTATTATGTATAGTGTGTGGAAAAAGAAAGAAACAGCAAGAGAATGAGCGAGAAAGAGAAGTCAGGAAGTGAGAAAGTGAGAAAGATAGTAGAGTGGCGTGGCGTGGAGAGATAGTGGACTTATATGCTGTTCTTGTGAATGCTTCCTCAGTTAAATTTAAATCTCTATTATTGAAGTCAACTTTAACACAACAATCAAGAGTATCGTAGTAATTAAACAACTAATATAATAGGTCTAGTGAACCTTCTAGCTTTATTATCAAATATTTTATTATTTTGACAGAAAACAAATCTGGTGTACCTTGTAGCTTTAATTTGTCAACGCATACATCTGCACATTGTTTTGGTGGTGCTGTGTTTCTGGGGAAAAATGGATCCAACACTCAGTTCAATCTTCACCTCTATCCTCATAGCTGCATTCGTAGGATTGGCAGTTAAATTGATAAACTGGGTGTGGTTAAGGCCTAAGAAGCTGGAAAATGGCTTGAGAAAGCAAGGACTCAATGGAAATCCTTACAGAATATTTATTGGTGATATGAAAGAATTGATTGGATTCATGAAAGAAACGCAGCCCAAATCAATCAAATTCTCAGACGATATGACACCACACATTGGCCATTATTACTACCAGAGCATCCACAAGTTTGGTATATGCATTTTTCATACTTTAAGTTGTGTTTTCCATCTGTACAATTTATCTTTGGAGCATTTAATTTTCATCAGTCAATTTGGACAAAATAATTGGATCTCCAAGGCATCAATTTTTACTTGTTTTTTAAGATTGCAAGTTACTTGAATATCAGGAGAGAATTCATTCGTATGGTTTGGTCCATCGCCGAGATTGAATGTCACGGATCCAGATCTTATTAAGGAGGTTTTATCAAAACCTGATGTATTTCAGAAGCCAGGGCCGGATTTGGGGAAGATAGTAGTGGGAGGGCTTCTGTTTCTTGAGTGTGAAAAATGGGCTAAACATCGAAAGATTGTCACTCCTGCTTTCCATCTACACAAGTTGAAGGTAATCCAAATATAATACGTAGTGCTTTATAAATAGGTAGCTGTAAGATTTGAATTCAATTTTCTTTCTTCGACTTGATTTAAACTGGACACTCCCATTTTACACCACTAATTTTAGATTTATAAAGATGAAATTTGAGAATTTTCATTTCCCTCTTACAAGAAAAACAAGTGATCAAGGAAACATTATACTCTCTTGTTAATACTTTCCATTTATTTACTTTTGAGATATAATTCAATCTTTTTGTGCTTCATGAATTCATGTGACTCGTAGAATACGCTATCAGCTATACATTTGAGTTGTTTGAATATGATGCACAACTGGGAAGCCTTGGTTTATAGCAGCGAAAACTCTTGTGAAATCGATGTTTGGCCATCCCTTGAAGATTTATCTGGGGACATGATTTCGCGCACAGCATTTGGCAGCAGTCATGAAGAAGGGATAAGAATTTTCCAGCTCCAAAAAGAACAAGTTAAACTCGCCTTGCAAATATTAAAGTTATCTTTTATCCCTGGATGGAGGTAGCAAACAAAAATTTTCTTATTTTCTTAAGGTTTTCTCGAGATTGTTTTTAGCTTTGATGACTAGAATTAATATTCTGTGAGCACAGATACTTTCCAACTAAAGCAAACAGGAGTCTGAAAACAATCTCCAAGGAAATACAGTCATTACTAAAAGGTATTGTCAGCAAAAGAGTAAAGGCAATGGAAAGGGGCGAATCAGCTAGTGATGACTTGTTGGGATTATTAATGAAATCGAATTTGCAAGAAATTCAAGAACGTGGAAACAAGAGCAGCGGAATGAGTATTGATGATGTGATTGAGGAATGCAAATTATTCTATTTTGCTGGGTCTGAGACGACTTCCAATTTACTCGTATGGACTATGGTATTGCTAAGCCAACACCAAGAATGGCAAGCTCGTGCCAGAGAAGAAGTTTTTCAAGTTTTTGGGAAAGAAAAACCAAATTCAGAAGGACTAAACCACCTCAAAACTGTAAGTATTCTCTTTGCTTAGATTCTTATGCATCAATGATTGTTACTCTACCATTATTGGGATATTACACATTCCAATTTGAGGAAAATAAAAATATTCAACAATCATACTCCATTAAAGATTTGACATTTTCGAACTCCCTCTGCAACTTGCTAAAAGACAATGTCTTTCTTAACATTTATATTTATGACTTCCACACATATTTTAACACAATTATTTTGCATACGACTATATTTCCCGAGATGTTATAGTCCTAACAATACTAGACCTAACAGGTAACCATGATTCTGCAAGAAGTTCTAAGGTTGTACCCACCAGCACCTCTAATGGTCCGAACCTCTACAGAGACGGTGAAACTTGGGAACATGACTCTACCAGCCGGGGTGCAGATGACACTGCTAATCGGTCTACTCCATCACAATCCCAAGATTTGGGGCGATGATTCGATGGAGTTCAAACCACAGAGGTTTTCTGAAGGAATTTCAGGTGCAACCAAGGTTCAATGCTCTTATATACCTTTCAGTACAGGTCCACGAATCTGCATCGGACAAAACTTCGCCATGATTGAAGCCAAAACCGCTCTGGCAATGATATTACAACGCTTCTCATTTGAATTCTCCTCGTCTTATAAACATTCTCCTTTCCCCATTATCACTCTTCAACCCCAGTATGGAGCTCCACTGATTTTGCATAAGCTGTAAACTGAGCATTGGTCCTAATTAGATGTTTGGTATCTGGGATTGAATGTAATCAAATGGATTCATAAGAATTTGAAGTTATAATCTTGAATGTCATATATTGTACAATATGATATACCAAATACGTAAAAGATATTACTCTTAATTGTAACTTGTCGAATTGGAAAACACCGTCCAACAATTCATTCTTGCTCCCTATTGTCAATTTGCACACGTGCATAAAGAAATCTCGTACCTCGTTTCTCTTTGACCCAAGATTTCCACATTGAATAGCTCAGTGTAAGATTAACGGTCTCTTAAGAACTCTACTCGTTACATATTTATCAAAGTCAAAAACATGTCCAACATACATATGCTCAACTCAAGAGCATTGCACAGAAGTACAAAGAAAAGAAAGCCTATTCAGCCGGTGCTAATACTTTAAGCCAAAAATGTGCTGACAGAAGGAAGATTCTTTTTGGGTGGCTATTGGAATTCTAGACAAAATCTACTGCATTTCCAAGGATAAAATCAAAGAACTTCGATAAAACTCTCTCCCTCAACTTCGACTTATTTATATATGCAAATTTGACACCAAAATCTGTTCATTTAGGCCAGAACCAATGGATGCAACACTTAGCTTACTTTTCGCCTGTGTCCTAACTGCATCCATAACATGGGCAGTGAAATTCCTAAATTGGGTCTTGTTAACACCTAAGAAGCTGGAAACATGCCAAAGAAAACAAGGTCTTAATGAGAATCATTACAGATTCTTTGTAGGAGACCTGAAAGACTTTGTCACTGTCATGAAAGAAACGGTCAAGATCAGTCGAACTCTGTGTTAGACAAAATCCATCGATTCGAACGGTCTATTTCCACAACTTCACACGATTTGATGGCATTCTCTTAATGAAAGATTCGTACAAGTATATCATGAGATGCATAAAATTTCGGACGAAATAAAGTCACATAAAGATATAAATTTGGTCTTGTTTATTAGATTTCTTATAACCCCCATCTTTGAGCAGTGTTATTAGTTCTACTTTTGTTCTTTATTTCTGAAAGTCAAGCATAATCCTTCCAAAGTTATTATTTTTTATTTTTATTAAAACTATGTCACATGCATGGTTTAATTAATAAAGTTAGACGACACACTATTACATTTTAGGTTAATTTACTTGACATGTTGTAATGATATAATAAAGTTGCTTATTATTCAATCCATGAGTAATATTTCAAACAAGAGCAATAACTTTATTTTAAAGAATAATTTAGGTTAGCAGGTATCCACCATTTATCAAATTTAAATATTGTAAGAAAGAGTATCACGCAATGAGATATAATTACTTAATTCTAAGGGGCTTTAACTACACGATTTCAGTACAAATGCCATCTATACAAGAAAAAGGACTTTTTTATTGTTTGTTCATAATTTTTTACTTTTTTCTCTTTCTTATAAAGTATTATTAGTTTGTTATTCTCATAATTAAGTTAGAAGAAGTAATTGTTGACTAGTATTAGTACAATGGTTGTGCTATATATATATCACAATTTAGAGAATTGTTTATCAATACATGATGTGACGAGATATGATTTAGTCTTTTACCAACCAACTAAAAAAATAATATTCTTCAACTTTCTTTTCAACACCTCACCAATCTGTAAAAGAAACTGTAAATGGTAATGTATAACAAGCATTTTCCTTAGTACAATTGGTTCAGCCAGAGGCAATAGGTTCTGCTGCATCAGCAGTGCAATATCATTTTAAGATAAAGAGTTCAACTTTTATGTCGACCAATTTGTTATTTCCACAACGGGCTGTCTGTCCAAAATGCAACTAGAATGTTGAGACTGAATATTGATGGTGCTGTAAATGGTAATCCAGTATCACATTGTGGGATAGTAGGTTATGTGAGCTCAAAGCCGGTTACTTCTCACTGGAGGTTGTGGGAGACATTGCACTACGTGAAGGTCTCATCTTCATAAAAGCAATTTGTTGTGATTTGTGCAATAATAGTGATGAATAATTTGTAATCAACGAAGAAAGAAAACAAAACAAAACACAGATTTACGTGATTCAATAATTTGCAGAGCGAAGTGGCTATGATTTGTATTATTTATGCATAATAGAGTTACATTATATACACTAACCTTGGCTCATACAAAACTTTGGGGTCCGTACAAGACTTTAAGAAAAAATGCAAAAATATTCATGTACCCCACGGGGGCACTCCCCTATAATGCCAACCAATTAAGCGTTTCTGGCAAACGGACCAGTAAATATTTGTTCCACTCTATATGAGCCACATATTACAACATAATTGAAAAATGTGATGCTATCAGAATCATTCGTGGTTTAACTTGAAGAATGTATATGCGCCAAATGCTTGTTTACTCTTTAATATCTAATTCTGAAAGATGTAGAATGTGGCATGTGCCACTTTATGCCTAGAAATGGGAATAAAGTAGCTCAGATTCTTGCGTCCTTTACTACTAGCTACCTCCCCAGATGATATGAGATGGGTTGATTTATTCAACTTTTCCTTTCATCACTTATTTGCAATGATCTATCTTAGTGAAAAGCCATAGTTTAATTAAAAAAAAAAAAGCAAATAAAGGAATTATATATCTTTAAGCTCGTAAACAGATTCGTTCTCTTTGTAATTGTAAGCAAAAGAATAAAATAACAGACTTTTTTACAACACCTTTGCTTGTTTAGTCCTTGTTTGAGCCCCATTTTGAGAAAAGAAAGCATTTTGGAACCATAGATTGATGGAGAATATGGTTAAAAAAAAAAAAAAAAAAAAATTAGGTTTGCGTGTAACATTATTTTATTGTAGAATGTTTTGTTGAAAATGAGTTTTGAAAAAATAAATTTTTAGAAAAAAGAGCTCAAACAAGCCCTAATTTCTGGAATTCATGGAAGTTTATCATGCTAAGATCCCTATTTCCGTATCCAAATATTCAGCCCCCATTCGGCCCCCACTATTTCTCATTAAATTAAAATTCATTTTTCTCTCTCTTCTTATCAATCACACATTCTTCAATAAAATAATATTACACATAAATTCAAAAACTTTTCCTTCCTTTTTAACCACAAATTCTCCAAAAAATTACTATTCCTCTCATTATAATGTGGAATAATAAGGGCCAAACCAGCGCTCAATCTATTAGTGTCCTTTGAAATTTAATTGGTGATTGATTAGAAGTTGTTAATCAATGCCATCCCGCATAACAACTGTGGTTTGAATATAATTAGGTAGTTCATTTGGTTTTACTGTCAATGATAGAGAGCATGAGTGAAGAGGCTGAGACGAAATTGAGTATAATATCCCAAAACTTGGTGAATAACTAATGTATAGGCAAATGCAACAACAAAATCAAAGACGAGAAAACAAATAATGAACAGCCCACTTGACAAAAATGCCTTTCAACTCTAATGGTCCGTTTGATAGGCAAAGGTAGAAAAAAATTCTAATTCCATATTAATTGGAAAATAAAAACCCACCAAATTAATAGGAATTCGTTTTTCATGAAAACAAAGAAAATACAGCTTAAAGTTGTTGTACCTTAGAATTCGATTTCCATTTTCACGTTGTAATCAAACGGCCAAAGTAGAATTCGTTTTCTTCGGATGTAATATTTTTCATAAAAAATATGGCAATCAAATAGGGCCTAAGAGTTATTGGTGGGAATATGCTTGGAGAATTTCAATGTCTTTCTTCCTTCTAGTTATTTGATTTTCTTCCTACATGATATCAGATTGATAATACATTGTCATTACTATGAAACATTATTTCACAAACTTGTAATACTGCAGAGGGAAAAAGGGCCTTAAATTCTTGCGACTTTCCTTTGCCAAGAAGGAAGTCAAGAAGAAGAATAGAGAGAAAATATAAAGATGCTAGGTTTCTTACGGATTAAGAGAGAGAAAGGGCTTTGAGCATGTTTTGCATCAACTAAATTCGAAACTTTTATCTATTGTCATTTTATTTAATTCTCTCTAAGTTATATTTCACCATCTCTTCAAGTGTGTATCGGAAAGTAGTCGAAGGTAGACATTGTAGATTCTCAAGTGCTAAATCAGCTTTCAATTTTGCCAACTCTCGTGCCTTATCAATGCCTCCACAACTCTTGATAATATCAATGGCCTCGTCAAGAGAACCCAACTCACAAAAATCAGATTTAATTATATCCCTCAACTTGGGCTCCATCTTTAGAGCAAATATTACTGGTGCAGTCAAATTTCCTTTCACCAGGTCACTTCCTGAGGGTTTCCCAAGTTTCTCAGGGGATTGAATAAAATCAAATATGTCATCAACAACTTGGAAGGATAGACCAAAATTCTTACCAAACTGATACATCTGATCGCTAATTTCACTGTCGACCCCACTGAAAATGGCAGCTCCTTTGGTGCTTGCAGCAATCAAAGAAGCTGTTTTGTAGTGACTCTTCATCAAATACTCATCCAATTGAACATCACAATCGAACAAACTAGATGCTTGCCTCATTTCACCACTTGCAAAGTCTTTGATGACCTGCAACATAACTACATAGTTAGACGTGATTTCACATTGGTTAATTAGCTAGCTTCACCATAGACATTATTTGGAACATGCTGATCTTTTCTTGCAATGCCAGAAGATCCCTATTTGATTATAAAAGGAATGTGGAGTCCTTCTCACCTGGCCGATAAGCTTTATGACTTCAAAATTTTCAAGATTGGCAAGGTACTGCAATGATTGAGCAAAAATAAAATCTCCAGCCAGCACAGCTATTCGTGTACCATATAATTGATGAAGAGTTTTCTTTCCCCTTCTTATGTCGCTTTCATCTAGTACATCATCATGTATCAAACTCGCGGTGTGGATCATTTCGATAACCTCAGCTAACTGTCTATGTTCTTTCGTAAGTTCCCTTAACCGGTAATGCATTCTAAAAATCTAAGTGACTTAATCTCAGTAGAGAATACCGCAAATTCGCAAATGGAAGATTGGATAGTACTTACTTCAAGCCAACGATCTCAGTGGTTGCTCTTGACACTAAGAAAACCAAAGATGGTCTCATCCTCTTGCCACCAGCTTCAAAGATATGCTCAGCACTAGACATCAAAATTGGATTTTCTTCGCCAACAATCTAATAATAATTCTTATGAGATCAGAAGTTTAAAAGTAGGACATAAAACTTATAATGCTCTACACTGGAAGTATTGTTATAGAAGATGAACCAACATAGTAAAAACTCGAATAAATTGGAAACACAGTCTAAGCAGTATCAAATTAACTATAGAGACATTTCTTGCCCTTTTTTTAAAATTTTAAATTTCCATTGTTTGTTTTCCACAACATATTCTCCATGTACAAAAAAATTGATATTTTCCACTTTATCCTTATTATGTTTGAAATATCAAAATATATCTAGACTATTTTTTTCTCTTTATCTCATTTATTAAATGATATATATTTACAGATTAATCACATTGGCTCCTTTGCAATCTATCAATTAGCGAAACTCGGGTTTCTCTTTATAATTTCGTAATATTATACAGTGTTTCCCTTATCATAATATAAAGAATACAAAATGTTATCACTGAATAAGGTTTAAGGTTTTGATAGTTTCGTTAGCACTGATAGTTTTGATAGGAAATACAACTGCATCAAAAAATTGAAAATTAGAAGGTCAAATGTCGGAACAAGTGGACAATTTAAAGGGTCTAGATGAGACATATGACGTATAGATTAGTAAAAGGTAAATAATATATCAATGGAAATTTGACAGAGTTACAAATCCAATTGTAAGTATTTCAATTTGAAGTTTTCTACCAATATTTGTACGCACTTCACTCTGGGCAGCAGGCTGGCTGAAGCATTGTGCGTGTCTTAAAATCAAAGATCAAAATGCTTGCATACGCGATGGTTAAAGAAGAAAAATGGTGCACACTTCATGTTCATGTACGCGAGATTCCATGTACAAAAGTTTTACTTACAAGAATTGGGGAATTCTGCAAGCCGAATCTGGTTCAACTTGCATGACTCCAAAGGACATTTTTGGCAATTTTGTGGCGAAAATAAGTTAACAAAAATTCCAAAGAATATATACAATATGCACATCTGGGACGTATGAGGAGAGCTTGACAGACCGGATTCATAGTTAGATTGAGAGGTTTCGATGAATAGATATTTGGTGAATAGCTTGAAGATCACGAAGGCAATGGAGAAGCTTGAAGTTTAGTAATAGATTCAACAATAAATCTTGTTCTTCTCGTTTCCTGAAATTTGAGTGATATGGTTTGCAATTATATTTATTCGTATTCCCAGTTAAAAAAGAAAATGAGTCACGACATTGATGTAACCTAGTTAAGACAATTTGTCATCTTAATTTTTATCATGTTTTAATTAGACATTGAGACTTTCATGCTTAGTTTTTGTTTGTTGATTTCGATGCATGCCTGATGGTGAACGTCTCAGTATTTGAATCTATTGGAGCTGAGAGGTGATTTTTTAGCTTAGATCTAATAATAAAAGCCACAAACTTAGAGATATAGATATTTTGTTGTGTACGTGGCTCATATAGAGTGGAACACAAGTTTACTAGAAAAATATGTCGATACTGGGAGCAAAGTGTAATGGAGTGAGGGGAACAGAACGAAGCGGAGTGACGGCATCAGTCTCTCAGGATTTAATTTATTGTTTATTTGTCACGGACGCTGAATAGGTTGGGGGTGCGGGGACGTGAGAACGGGATTATTTTATTGTGTGGCCCTAAAAATATTGTATGGGTTAGGGTTACTATATAAACTAATGATTTAACCCAAAATAAAATTTCTCCACTTTGCTCCATGTAGACATAGGCACATTATCGAATCACGTTAAATCTTTATGTTGATTTCTCTTTTTCACTTTTTTATTATTGCGTATAAAATCCAACATATCTCCTATTGTTTGTTTGGTTTTTTGAATTTTAGTACATTAAGTTATAGTTCATATGTAAAAGTAGTTTCGATGTTGTTGAAAAGATTATAAAATAAATTAAGAAACTTGATCATTTGCATGAATGAATATTATCAATACTTGGAAATTGAAATTAAAGGATTAACCATGGTGAAATTGTGCACTAATACCTTGGTTCCGTCAATTTTTTTCCTAAGTCAAGCTAGTTTACACTTCATTTCTCTCAGCGGGTTTAGTACAAAGAACATAACAAAAACCATATTTTGAAATTCAATCGTTGACATAAAGGTGGAACTAACAATTTCGGTATTTAAATTTATAACATAGTGGTCATAGGAATGATACTCCGTTTACACACTTCGTTACTTGTCTCAATACCATACACTTGCAATTATCACACAATTATATATCAACATTCTGGATAAATTTAATTTGTTCTTACTTCTATAAAGAAAAAAATTAGTTTTCAAATATTATTTAGTTGTGACCATTTGTGCCAAAAAGGAAAAATGAACTTTCTTCAAGCTAAAAAAAATGTTTATAAATTAAAACTAAGAAGATGCAAGGAAAAAACTACTTAAAAACCTAGTGGAGAAAAGGGCAAAATAAATTATTTTTGTGCTTCAGGAGAAGGTTGCTCTGAGTATAGAAATCTTTTTGAAGTCAGGCATGCTAATATTTAAATGGGCAAAAGTTCATAATCTGATTTTTCAAATATAAAAACCAAGAAACTCACCGACTGAAGATTTTTATTCATCATTTGGATGTCTTCTGCAACCACTCCAAAAAAATTCGTCGGTGGATGATCTACAGCAACCCCTACAATTGCACCAAAACTATTATAAACGTTTTTGGAAAATTTATTTGACCATCTTTTAACTAGAAAAATTATCTAGCTATTTCATCTAAAGATGTGTAATATTAAATAAGGTGAAAATTGGTTTATTTTCAACACGATCCTGTGCATTGAAGTCGCGACTCAAGGGCTCCCGCCAAATAAGATGAACAACATTCAGTTAGGGTCAACTTCAACATCATTAGCTAATTCATTTTTATGAATACTTGACACATGTATTGCGTAGGTGGCAAACTTGGATCTTAACGCTCATGTTTTCAAATATTACAATAAACTTGTTCATCTAAAACTTTAAGCAGTTAGAATAAAGACAAGTTCATTTATTTAAACATGTCTTTTAAACTAATCAAAGAAAGAATACCATTGAGCAAAGCTTGTGTAGTGTTTGTTGTAAACACAGGACATGGACCAATTTTCGTCTGGCTGCACCACAAGTTTTTACCCTTATAACCTCCATTGACATTCTTAAACATATCGTTAACACGACTTATTACTGAGATGTGATCAAGTGAGACATTAAAAGAGCGCCCATAAACCACAAATCCCAACATTGTTCTTCCAAATTCGAGGTTCTGGCATGTCATTGACATCATTCTAGGCTAAACATCTATCCACTCGAAAATATTTTTTTCTACCCATAAACTTAATTTTCTCGAAATTAAGTCTAAACTTTCTAGAAAAGTAATTTATAAGGCCAGTCAATGCCCATAGAATAAAAAATCATCTGGACCAAAAAATGAAAGCATTTTTCATCACATACTCCAATCTTTTGTGAGATAAAATGACTGGAAAAAAAGGAGGGACAGTGATGTTTTTAGGACATTTTCTGTGTATAGCGGGATGGGTTGAGACTTTGGCCGGATGGTATTGGATATTATGTAGCTGTAAAATTTTAGTGATTTATAGAGGTGTATTACATTTATAATTCATCATGGGCCAGGATCCAAGGCAGCGAGTCACCATGATGGGACTGCACCAATACCTCATGGATAATACTACTTAATATTACAATGAAGTTACATATTTTTAAATCTTCACATAAAATATATTATGGGTTTTGCTACTTTGGGCCCTGATAAAGCCAGGGGCCAGCCCCCTTGTGATAGGTGGAGGGAGAAACTAGCCCCTTGATACGTACGAGGGCCACGTTCTATACAAGTAGTGAAATTCATATATTATAAGGAATTAAGTTAAACGTATAAGGCCACAGCAGCCCGTATGTGAAGCAACGTTGTTATATCAAGTGCCAATTATGTATTAAAACTTATATTTTATACAAATAATAGTCATGAAAATAGACGTGCTAATTGAACTATGTGTGTATTTGATTCGGCCATAAATGAGATCTTTCTCAAATTTTGCTACTATATCAATGATACAATATAACTAAATAATTTCCGCCTTCATCAATTCCAAGCTGCAGACACAATCCAACAACCAAATCTGCATTCACTACATATTTTAGAGATGTGATCTGTCATTTTTAAAAATTAAATTATAGATTACTCAAGATAGTTGACTTTCAATAATTAGATTACACACAATCAATTTTTGAACTTGAGGTTATTAAGAGTATTTGATATATTGAGGTGGACATAATCTAATAAGATTATTTAGTATCATTTAGAAATTTGATTACTCAACTCAATATAAATTGTAAAAGGTAAAAACTACTTAATTTGATTACAATAGGGACCGTGGGAATTCTAGTGGAGGGGTAAAAAGCATTAAAAAAATAATAATAACATCGAGATTAAGAGTACATTGATGAGACTATGATAATACATGATAAACTATACTAAACAACGATATAATAAAAGTTTATTTTTCAATCCTCACATAAATCAACGTTGAATATAATATGCCGCTTAAAGGCCACGCCGTGCAAGTTACACATAGTAACAATTTAGCAATTATATATTTAAAATAGTACTCTACATAATCACATTACATAAGCTAGATTTTGAAGTCTAAATACGTTTAGCAGTGCAAGTACCAACCCAATAAATATAATTGCTTAAACATGAATCCTGACTATACAAGAAGAAACAATTATTTATTTTATTTTATTTTCCCAAAAAGTATAATTTTCTTTTCTGTGGTATAAATTAATTATTTAGTGTAGTTATTAAAAGAAGTGGTCATTATATCATAATAGGTGAATGAATAAAGACTGTAAGAACCAGTGCAATGTAATGTCATCTTTAAGGAAAAAAACATTGAGAAATATTTTTATGAAATAATCCAAGATTTTATTCTTTTAGTTTGGCTTGGTTCCCACCTAATTTGTGGCGCAAATATTATGAAATTAAAACTGGAAGTGAAAGGAAAAGGAAAAGGAAAATCTTTATTCACAATGATATACGTTTATCTACATGTGATGTGAAGAGGGATCGAATTTCACAATGATACACGTTTCAAAGTAATAATCTTATGTGAACATTAAAAATTGACAATAATATCAGTGTATTACCTCTCTAAATAAATATGCGATATAATCATGCCATGACTGTAATATTTAAATATAAATGTTTAAAAATTGACGGTGATTAGTACAACAGAGCATACTCAAATCTCCATTTGTCCTCAATTTCAAGATTTAGTAGTCACATAAAGAAGGATTGGGTGTTAAGTTTAGTAATAGGGGCTATCGGATCTGGTTGTGACAAATTAAAGTTGGATGATGTGATTGAGCTTCGTTGAAAGTTCAATAACAATAAATGAAATCAAAAATTGTACTTGTTAGGAAAATTGTTGTCAAACGACTTCACTGAGCGATGATGTAAATCTTGTTCTTTTATTCAGTCGGCATCGACCAAATGTCTGAATGTATATCGACACCACAATTACCTAAACTTTCCACGTAACTCACTTGGATCATTTAAAACAACATAATTGAATTAGAACTGATCATGGCCCAACCCAAATTTGGATGGCTCCTATAGGTTGCTAGCCCACTACTTATGTCTTATTGGGTCCTATCTATTCTCTAACCTAAAGCCCACCCTATTTCTCTTATATACCACCCGTCCATTACTGTTGCCAAGAAGTGAGATTATTGAAGCCGTCTCTTTCTCTTAGGAAGAAAAACCGTCTCCTTACCTTGCTGTGTACTTCGGCTTTGTGCCCCGTTTGTGAGATCCGTTTCTTCCTCCTTTAGTTAGCTTTTGTGGTTAACTTTCTTGGCTGTAATCTTCTCATCCCCAAGTCCTTTGTGGGCAATCTATTTGTTGGAGCAACCTTCTGGGAAGTGGTGGTTTGTGGATCGTTTGTTGATCGAGACTGAGCATGGTTTCCTTGGTGCAATTGGTTGTTTATTCTTCACAGTACTTTGATGCCAATTTCCATGATTAATTACTTCTCACAATCTTAAATGATCTTACCTTATGGAATTCAAAACGAGTTATGGATTAGTTTTAAAATATTTTTGATCACTTACATCCTTTCAATCTCCGCCTTGCTGCTAAATATAACTGCAACTCATTCTCGAGCATTTTTTAGTTTAACACCAAGTAACCTACAACAGAAGATTAAGCAGTATCAATGTTTTAGAAAGAACTTCACTCATTAAACTTATTAATTGGAAGTCTTTCATACCAATATCAGCACGATTATTCTTAGTATTAATTATTTTTCTAACTTTCTATCTGTTTATCAATAATTTCCAACTAATGGCAGTCCAACAAAGTGTATACAAATTAAAATGTATGTGTATACAAATTAAAAGGTAGACTTCCTATTACCTCTATCACCCTCAAAGTCATAGTCTCTCTAAGTCTAACACCGTCTTTACATTTCTTAAAGGTAAGTTCTAAGAGTGAGGTACCTTTTACATACTTTAAAAGCCACTTCATTCCTTAGCAATATAATTCACAAGGGTTGAACTAATTACACTTAATAGCAAAAGCTATATCATGTCTAGAACAAACCATGGCATTCATGACAGAACCAACAGAATTAGCATAAGGAATTAATTCAGTTCTATGTTTTTCTTTGTCGGTTAAAGGACATTATTCAGTTGTGATTTTCCAATGGAAGCTGACACAGACTTTGCCTTCTAGAAATCTAACGCTTCCCAAAGATAAGAGGTTTGGCTCGAAAGCAACTTATTTTTAGCTCTATTTCCTTGTTATATCAATCCGAAGATCTTTTGAGCAGGCCTTGTGTCTTTCATTTCAAATGCCGATTTGGGCAACTCGATCATATTATCTTAGCTCATCCTTTTGTTGTCAAAGTTCCTAAATTTCATGCTAAGATAAAAAGATAAATTATTTTCAATCATGAAATTTTTGAACTTATTTTGATGTGCAATATAAGATAGGGTAGTTTAGTGATCGTCATAATTTATTACATGTCTCATTAACTCAATTTCTTAAACATGTTATGAAAAAAAATTCGAAACATTCATGTAAAGATAATATTTTTGACTGTCCATCTCACTTGAATGAAAGTTATACTTTCAATATATAAAAGTTGTTTCCTTATTGGGGTTCATTTGAGCTATCGATTTGCAATCATTTTTTCTACAGGCACGCCTACAGCGCCAGTTTCTTGTGCTCCTTATTATGCACAACAAATTGATAATTTTGAGGATGAGTTACATGAGGTTTCGCTTTTTGGATTTCTTTATCAATTATTTGGTTCATAAGAAAGACCGTCATTTGTATGAGTTTGATTGTTGAAGGTCCAATATATGTATTTGGTGAAGACAAAAGATAGACCTTCTTGAAATATGAAATTTTGGTCTACCTCGTTGGAGTCGAGTTCTCTTAACCGGGGAGAAATGATGGAGATCATGAAAATTAAAGAATTATAGTTTAGATAGAATTTTAAATAAGAGTTTAATTTAAATTATGCATGTCCAGATTAGATAGGATTAGATTTAATTATTTCAATAAGATTTTAATTTATTAGAAGTATGTTTGATTTTAATTTCTCGCTCTATAAATAAAGGGCTTGTTCATTGTAATTCAGAACATGATCATATGAATAAAAACTGATTTTTTCTTTACCCTCAATTCTAATCTTCTTGACCCCTTTCTTTCTGTTCCTTATC
>CAIGRB010136841.1:0-23531 GCA_903798255.1 Fraxinus quadrangulata
ACAAAAATAATAATAATAATAACTATCACTAATTATTTTATTCATAGACATAGTCCACCAAATCAACGAATAATAACAATCGAAAGGCAAGCATGATGTGAGAAAGATGCTAAGAGGAAGGAATGCATATCTATAATCATTTCCATATAATACAAATTGATCATGAAACGATGCTGCAATGATAGATACCTTTCCAATCCACTAAGGTACTTATCATAGACAGAGAAGTGCAGCCGGCCACTGGTCGAAGCTGCAAGCACCTCAAAGATATTATCACTAACAATCACATTGGCAATAACAGGAACAGCTGGAGCAATTCGAGAAAAAGCCTCTATCCCAACTGAAACATCCTCATCCATCTGCAATGAAAACACGAGTCAGACGAGCCAAGACTATTTCTAGGGGAGAGAGAGAGAGAATCAAAGTAAGCTTAGTCAGATTTTAGAGCTTATAGAGAACTCTTAGAAAAATGCAATTCCTAGCATACTTAATGCAAGAAAATGTTCGCTCAAAATGAAAAACAATGATATTTAAACAAAAACTACAGCAAAATTGGTGGGAATCAAAATGTTGTTTAGTGCTTACGTATGAAATCCTGTTAATTAAACTATACATACATTATGAAATGGTTGGCTCGCAGCTGCAGCAAACTCCCAAGCAACCATCATGTCAAATGTAAGCCGACGAAACTTTTTGTCATCCAGATAACCAGTAACTTGAATAGATAGAGCAAGAGCCCTAAAGCAACAGTATTCCAAAAAGTTCCGTGCTAAGTTTGATGGATGCCTTAAAGAATCAGAAGCCTCTCCATCAAAGTTTTCTCGAAGTTGGCACATGGAGATGCCAAGGATTCTGCATTCATATAACAGCACATAATAAGTTATTCAGGGATACCCCAGGGAACGCATGTTATTAATTGTTTCAAAATTCTAAATATGCCCAAATTTTTTTACTAAGACTGCATTAATGTGCAATCATAATCTCAGATGAAGTATTAGAAACAAAACTTTCCTGTATCTAGTGTGAAACTAGAATAACAAGATGGATAAGAGAAGTAAAGCAGAAAACTAACTTTGAGCATCTCCGCACCACTACATTCGCCACGGGAGAGAGATCGTGCAGCCAGTTCTTCCCAGCAGATGGAGAATTTCTCATCTCCTCAATCTCATCATTGAATGGACTCTGTGTTTTAGTCAACCACCTGAAAGACCCATCTTTTACCAGGCCCTCAAGTATGTTTCGTGTTTTGCTGACCATAGCCATTTCCCACTATTCCCTTTTCAGTGCCGCCTATTCAGCAGCCTAGACTAGACAACCGCAGCTCAGCATTCAATAATAATAGAAGAGCCACGAACTGAAGAAACCTCTACCATTTAGCATTACCCAATAATGCTTCAATGATTCAGACATAAGAAACAAAAACCTCTTCCACAATCAAATTGTGTTGCCTAGCTATATGAAATTCAATTACCTGCCAAAATAATGAGAGTAAAGCCCCAAGGCCAAGATAGTCGCAACTTTTCATGAACTCGGCCTGAAATGAACTTCTGAACCGATTTGTAAAAATCCCATCTAGCCAATTCGAAGAAATTGAAATTCTGATACTGGATGAAAAGATTCCTACGCAGCCAGAAGGAAATTGCAAAGAATATCAGCGTCTACTCAAAAAATCCAAAACGGAGAAACACGTCTGAGATAGATTCTGTCTTGCAGTGGGGTTCGTCGTAATGGCAAAAAAAAATCAATTATGCAAAGCAAGTTTTGTTTTTTTTTAAAAAAAAAATAGAAAGTACTTGTTTTTCAAGGAAAGAATAAGAATGAAACATTGCAGTTGTTTGATATCGTAGTGGCTCTACGTTGGATACATGTGATGGTTAGTAATTTGATACAATTATGTAGTAATTTTTATTGTCTTGTGCATAAAATTATTAATCACATGTATGTCATTTAAAACGACTGCAAATAGTATTATTGAATGAGAAAATGAAAAACACGTGCTTTATAGGTATATCATGTCGGTAAGTTTTTATTAATTGCTAGAATAAAATTCAACTAGAATTATAGTTATTCATAACGAATTAAATCGATCAATCGGTGGTTGGGTTGGAGTGGGAAAAAGAGTATTTGTAACCTATTATTTGGATGATTGCGATCATAAAAAAGTTAATTTGTAATTGATAAATAATGTGACTAATAAAATAGATAATTTGTGACCAATGCAACTAAAAGTGTGTTTGAATCACATTATTTCGGAAGAATGTATTTTGAAATAGTAGATTGATGGAGAATATGTTGTTGAAAAAGAAGGAAAAGTTATTGATGTGATGAAAATTATTATTTAATTGAAAAATGTGTGAATGAAAGTGAGTAGAAGAATAAGAATGAAAAAAATAATGTGTATCAAACAGAGGCATATATATCGTTTATGTAACATTTTGTGTCCTACTTTTGAGAAATAGTGTTATCTCATGTTGTGTCGTCTTTTGTTTCCATTTTCTTCTTCGTTTCTGTACGTTTTACAACTAAAAATAAAAAATCTAATCCTTTCTGCGGCCAAAGAAATCAATTTTTGAAAAGAAACAATATGATTTTGAAATTTGCACGCTCCTTGATATGAGCCTTGAAAAGAACATTATTTCGCAGAATATATAATTTATGCTTNAAGCCGTCGCTCGCCTGTCGTCGAGAGTTCGCTCGAGCGACATGTTTTTCGAAAAATCCTAATTCGCGATTTTAAACAAATTTTTTCGATCCATTTAACCTAATTCCCCTCTCCTATAAATACCCAAGCCATTGGACGAATTTTGACATGGTTGTTCATTATATTATTTCTTCCTATCATCATTTGAAGATCCAAGATATTCTTACATTGATTCTATCATTTAATTCTTGAGATCATACAATCACCGGTTGGGAAAAACATCAATTCCTTAAACCAAAACACCACCTATTGGTCATAAAAAGGTACTTTCTCAGTTGGACTTTAGAAGTTTCTGGAGGTTGAGAGTGGTTGGACTACAAGCGCAGGAAGAAGAACATGAATAAGTGATTCCTGGGTATCCACTTGGAAGAGACGTGTGCAAAAGAACGTGAGACTGCTACAATAAATCTTAGTAGAAGATTGTGAGTCTGTAAGTACAGCAGAACTTGGAAGCTACAGAAAGTAGATAAGGAGGTCTAGTGGGGTTTGCTGCACTATCTACTATAGCAGATCGCAAGGTTTGAATGAGCGGCAAATCTTGGAGTTGCAGGGTTTACAACAGCTAGTGGAACTAGTTTGGAATTGAATTGTAACACACATTATCTATAGTGGAAGTAATTGGTGTGGTTACGGAGTTTTTACCTAGTTGAATTTCTCCATCATCAAATCTTATATTATTTACTGCTTTCCAAATATTACAATCGTGGTAATTCAATTTAGGAAATTGAATTGTATGCTTAACCATCTAGAAACTAATTAAAAGTGACGTGTTGCTTTAATTAACATTATTTCGCACATAAGATCAACTTAGTTAGTAAACTACGTAATTTTAAAAAATATTACATGACCTATTAATTTGATAATTTGTGATGAATAAATAAATTGTTACCTATAAAATTTATAATTTATGACGAAGAAATAATACGTACTCAATTAATTTGATAATTTGTGATCGTAAAATAAATTGTGAACTATAAAATTTGTGATCTGTAATTATGATGTTTTGTGAACTTGATTAGTACATAATTGTAACCATAAACTTGAAATATTTTTAATTATCTATTTAATTAATAAAATTTGAATTATGACATGATTTTTGAAACTTTAAAACAAGTTTTTTAATTTTGAAACTGCATCTTATAACTACCTTATATATTGTTCCCTTAATATAATGGGAGGGGAGACTATTATGATGTTAAATAGCATTTAAGAAAGCTCTGTGTGTTGTTGGACAACTAGTGGTAAGTTGGGGTTGGCATTTGGGGAAGTAGGCTCACATGGAAGAATTCTTCAAGTCCAAACTTCAAAATAAAGTTATTTATCATGATATGGAAGCAAGCAAATATTCGAAATTGATACCACTCATTTGTGAAAATTTTCTCGACTATGTCTTTAATGTAAATTAATCTGAACTGCATTACATGTAAGGAGGGGACATAGGGAGGGTAATAGCATGGGAGCATGAAGTTCGTGGGGAAAGTGTGTTCGGAATTTCAAGAAAAAGGACACTCATTCATCATCCAAAAGATGTAATAACAATTTCACGAGTTCCCCAAGTAATTTTGCCTGCCAAAGAAGACCTAAACCCAATGAATTTCATGTTCGCTGAGATTGCTGGAGGTAGTTCAATTCCCGACCCATTCTCCGGTTTTAGACGAAGAAATGGGACATGTTGAATTCAGGAAGAAGATCACCTAGCTGCATTATCAAACACATACATCATAATATCACAATAAGTCATAATATCTATTGTTAACTATTAAATCAATGAGGGTAATTCGTATGAACTAAAAACAAATTAAAGAATATCCATATAAAGGGACTCTTGGTCCTAACTCATTCATTTATGTTCCTTATAATAAAGCATGCCTCTTTTTCTTTGGGACGGTCGAAACCCTTTCCAAACTGTACAAGCTTCTTCTACACCATACGGCTAAAATGGAAGATGCACATATTCCTCCGGACGTTGGGGGCAGGGGACGATTGGGTGAGGGCATAAGGGTCACAGATCATACAATAAAGTACCGCATGGTTGAATATCTATATGAATCCAACTTGAGCAGTACGAGCACAAGAAGAAGATTACTACCTTCTTTCCCTAGAACACCCGACTAATGGTAATTTTCTTCCCTACTTTCGATTGAAGCAGGGAAAGCAGCATTAAAGCTCTAAGCCTGTATAATTCATTTTATCTAAATTTTTAGCTCAACGCAGAATTTCTATGCTTGAGTTGCAGCCTATGCTCACATCCTAACCATATCACACATACTTTTTTGATGTCAAAGATTCATAAAAAAGCAAGAGGGATTATTTTGAATAATCGATTACCATTATAGCCCTGCTTATTCTAAACAATATATAGAAAATAACGATGCACTTTTGTTGGCTGGAGAAACAGTGAATGAGCAGTTTTACCTCAAGATTACGAGGCCAATATACATCGCCCCACAAAGGAATAAGAAAGAAATGAATCCCCTGCAAGTGATATTGTATAATTATGCAGAAAAAATATAACAAAAATAGGAAACAATATGAAATGTGAGAAGAAATTGCGAACACGTGGCCCTTAGAGCAACTTTGACTAAGCTTGAAAGTAAAAGTTATTTTGTTTGGCATAAAAACTTGCTTTTGTAGAAAACAAGTCTTTACTTTGTAGAAAGTGCTTCTACTATTTTTCAGTCCTAGCCTAACATGTTCTAAAAATGACATATATATGCTCACCAAATAACACCCCATCCAACGCCATTACAAGGGCACGGACAAACTTCTGCAAATTTCTCGGCATCGCTAATATGAACTCTTCGAGATATCAGATCACCGTATATATCTGAACAAAAGAAAAGATATTTTAGACATTTTTAAGTCAGTACTAGCTAGAAAAATATATAGTTCTTTCTTTGAAACCGTACCATATACAGAGAATAGGCTATTCATAACACCTGAATATCAGAAAAGGAGAAATAAGTAAAAAGTTCTTCATCCCTTGGCATCAATCTTCACAAATGTGCGGGTCAAAAACACTAGTCACACAACTTACACCGTTGTTTCACTTTGGTCGCCAAATTTTTTTTTGTTCCAAAATAGTTACTGAAGTTTCAATTTGTATCATTCTAGGCATTCTGTTTGCCTCCATTAGGTAAATTAAATGAAGTGCTCACGTGGCTATCGGAAATATGAGGTGGCGTGAATATCCGTCAATACCTTGTTTTTATCATCTAACTGGACAGAAACGCGTTTTGTTGGAACAGCTTTTTCAAACTAACAAAAAAATTTAGAAAAATGAAAATTCTTAAATCATTATTCCCAATCTCCCGCGCACCACCACGCCACTGCCATCGTAAGCACCACTGCATGAGCATTTTCATTAACTTACGATAGAGAGGTAGACGTAGTATCTAAACCAAAATAAAGATTTTAGTAACTGATTTGGAGCAAATAAAAAAAAGTTCATTGACCACTGAAAAACAACAATATAATTTGGATGACTAATTGTGTTTCCAACACGGAGTGTGAATGTGCAGAATTAGATTTTTTTTTTCCCTTTTTCTGTGAGGGATCCAAAAGAGAGGGAGGGTTAAATCATAAGAAAATGAAGGCAGATATCTTACCAATGAACAGAATAATGTAGCGAAGGATTTTAATTCGTGTGGTTTCTTGAAGAACCCATGAAACAACAAGGAACAAGATAAATCCTGATAAATTAAACTCATGAATATCAGCATCGTCCGCTTGTTCTATCATCAAAAGTAAAATTTTGCTTGTCTGCAAAGATCATACCAATACAAATCCACCGAAGAGTCCACTGTTAAATAACCAGGATAATGATAGATTAGAAATTACAGAATTTCACTTCACTCCGTGAATGACACAAGTAGACTAACAAATTTCCACTAGCCAATAAATGGTCGTTCCACAAGATTGACCATTAAGTACTAGACAATTTTAAGGCAGAAAAATAAGTATTTTTTAATCTCATCCTGCCTACCTTACATGTCCTAAGAAAACAGTGTAAATCACTAGAATGAATTTGAGTTCATATCGTTTCCAATTGCATCTAAAGAAGTCTCTATGATTTTCAGCATGTTTTTAGGAACATCAACATCTTTACTAGTCGTTTTCAATCAGGGCCTGTTTTTGTTTGATAAACTCGTAAATTAATTCTTAATATTTCTACTCCAGAGAATTTGCATTTATATGTTTTCCAATCATGAATCATTAGAATCAATTTTAAAATTGAAGAGCATCTTTTAGGACTGTCTCAATCTATTTGTTGAACCACCTAATATAAAAGTTTAAAACTTTTACAGATAATCACACTTTAGTTTATTGGAATTTAGTATTCAACACACCCTCTCATGTACAGAGCGTCCATTTTTTCATCAAAAGTTTGAGATGTGCACAACCACAATGATTTCTAATTCCTGGAAATGTGTTAATTCTGGAAAAAAAAAGGGCAATAATTTACAGAAATCAACAATGTATTGCAAAATCCTAGTACCTTATCAGCCACCAAGTGTGTCTAATCAGTAACCATTTGTGAATAAATCAAGACTTACATTTTTAGCCACAAAAAACACAACCACAAGAGCAATAGCTAAACATCCGGCAGCAATTCTTGCAGCGAGTAGATTTGTGGATGCAAGTATCAAAACCATTCCCCAGAATGATGAACCAAGATCTGAAACGATACAGGAAAAGGGAAAAAATGATTTCTCCCCTCAAGGTACCCAATATATAGTTCAAAAATCTAACTATCAAACGTAATGTCTCGAAAAGGTAAAGAGAACTACATCCAGCAGGCAAGATGAACCAATATAAACCACCACGTGTTTGTGTGGCGCCACCTTCATCTGCATGAACTTGTATGCTCTCAACCTGCACACCAATAAAGAAAAAGAATGATGGAAATTGGGCTCTCTCTGAACTATTTGGTAATATTACTATCAATACTTTTGTTGTTTTTGGTTTCAAATTGGTTCTCTAGAAGGGTGGAGTTGAATATATAAAACCTTAGAGAATCATATAAGAATTTAAAACAAGTCCAGAAAAAATAACAAATTTTATGTTAAATGTGAAACAATAATGGCAGTAACAGGAGTTTCAAAAGGCTAAATCGAGTATTGAACTGTTTTGCCTATGTGGTAAGCCTCGACATTAACCTATAAAGTAATTCAAAAAATTGCAAATATACAAATTTAATAAAAGTAGCATATCACATAAAAAGACAGCTAATCTACTACGAGTACTAGAAGTCTAAAATAAATTAAACTTACCAACAATTTAAGAATTTTTCTTTCATTAATGTTTACAAAATATAATAAGATAATAGAGACAACAAGAAGAAATATATAAAAGAAAAGGTAAAGTGAAGTTGTGTCTTGTAGGTCCCATACATCCATTCATCCAATGAGGAAGAAGTACGACTTTACTTGGCAAGGGGCTTATTGCATTTTGCTGTGACAGGCTAGGGTAAGTCTGACTTCACTTGTTCTCTTCTCCAATTTTCAATTATTTAAGGCTTGGGCAATTTTTCAAACACCGGCAATAAGTAACAAGAAAAGAAAGGGGAGAGTGTCTCACACAGAATTTAGAGAGTTCAATCCTCGTGGACCTACAAATAAAGATTTCCCTTCAAATTTTAACATTAACAATACTTTTACTCACAGCATCAACCTTTTTATGCCTAGTTGGCAGCGAGAAACCAACTTACAGATTATGCAGTAGCAACAAACAGTATACAACAATGGACTAAGGAAGAATTCTGCCCTTCTAAAAACCAGCAACAAACTGGCATTCTCTAGGAAAAGCTCACTCAAAGTCGAGCCAAAAATGCTCATGAGCTTTAAACTCGAAAACATCCCAAGGGGAAGTCTCAACCAAAAAAAAAAAAAACCATTTTTTTCCCCTGATTATCACCATGGTAATCTTAATTTGGATAAATGGTATATTAAACTCTCATGGTATGCAAAAGTGATTGATTGCTCCCGTTCTTTAGAAACACGATTTAAAATCGTATTGTTGAAAAAGTCATCAAGTCATCATTATCCCTCAACCATAGGTTAACAAAATTTTGGTGTTGACTGACAAATATGCCTACGAAAACTACTTAAATTTAAAGCTACAACTCCTTTACCAGGTCTCCCCATACCATTGGAAGTATGAAGTCTTCCTTGACCTAAGTCCTATCCTCTGCTATCTGTGTTACCTCCCAATTATTTTTCAAATTATCATTCATCTTAACATTGTCTCCTTTGTTTTTCTTTTGGATAGAAACTAGGTCAGATCATAATTTAGAAAATTGAATCATTTTTAAGCAAGAAAATGCAAAAAGAAAACAAAAATGCAGAGGAAGTAAGTGTCATTCAAAGTACAATACGAAGAGCTAAGTGGCATGATTTCATAAACCAAAAAAAAAAAAAAGCATGTTTCATGCGCATTGGACAACATACAAGATTTTATTTTTTTTCTTTTCAATACCTTCTAATATAGTTAGTCCAATTTATTAAACATACCAAAGGAATTTAAGCAATTTCTACAAGATGGGTGCAGAGCACCTACATGATCCACAGGGGTAAAATGATTTTCAACCTTTTACATTTTTGCACCTAAATATAAAGAACAGCTTACGTGGCCACAAGTAAGTTTGCAAGCGATAGCATGACTAACTTCGTGAATAAATACAGTCACAAGCTTGAACGGCATCAGCAGCACAGTCCTCCATAACTACAAAGAAATAACATGGTTGGCATTTACTGTTAAAAAAGGTCACAAACTCTACAATCGATTAGGATGTGTTTGATTGCAAGCATGAAATTTGGATGGAAATGTGCTTGATTCGTTTAATTTTCAATCTAAAAAATGTTATATTTGTCCATTTTTTATTGACATGTAGATGAGAGAGGGGGTAAATGAGAGAGAGGATTGCCTGGAAAATAAAATCTTACTCCTCTAAAGAAAATATTTTCCTTATTTTCGACGAAAATATGGCCACGTGACAAATAATAGAAAAATATTCAGCACAAAAATAAGAATTTGGGTTGAAAAAAAAAAAACATTTTTCATGGAAAATATTGGCAATCAAATGCACCTTTAGTTCATGTTGGCTAGAAAATAACCAAGTTTGTCAATTTTGAGATAAAAATTGAACAAGTTGGTATTAGCCTAATTCAAATACCAAATTCAAGCGCTTTACGAAAGCAAGCTTTGCTTTATCCAATGTCTGAAGACACAAGCTCATCCTCATCTGGGAGCAAAGGAATGGCTGATGAAGCTTAAATCAATTAGTGAAGTTCAGTCAAACAAAATGAAATAAATCATCCAATACTGAAGATGATCTAGTGAAGTCACTGCACCTGATTATTCCCGTTCGAACTTAATCAAATTTATGAAATCAACAATCAGGCACATGTGGAAGTACCAATGTAAAGTATTAATAATGAGTTCATGAAAGAATAGTCACGTACTAAATTTGTAGTAAATAAATGTGTCTCATTTTTAATGGCTTAAGCTTTTAAATAAGATTGTTCAATTTGCTAACCAAGCCAACAAAAGTCACGGGGTTTCGAAAATCATCCACGTTTTAGGCCTTTTCTGAAAATTAAATCCACTATACACGTAAAGGTCTCGTGGCAAACTAAATTTTAAGAAAATAACCGTATAGCCTCAAGCTTTTAAGACAATTGCAATACATTCAAAATTGGAACCCCAAGCCAAGCATAACAGGATCTTGTTTGTGCATATGATTTTGTGTGTGAGAGAGAGGGAGAGAGTTACAGCGAGGATGACAACAGCACAGACAGACAAGGTGGTGAGGAAGACCACTTGCTCTCTATTGCAACAATGCTTCAGCTCCCAATTCGCCATTTTTGAATCTTAAATCTTTAGCAGCATATGAAGGTGCCCTTTACACTAATTTGTGCTGAAACCCAACCCCATTCCACAGCCCCACACCCCAAAATTACTGCTGCATAACAATCAGAGTGCTTGCATCATTCTTGATAAAGACAATGGTCGGTGGGTGAATTCATTTATTTCAACCGAAAAATATAGAATGGTAAAGGTACTTGGATCTTGATTCTATATAATAATATAAAAGAAATTTGTTACATACTGGGCTTCATTATTTTAATATGAATCATTGACTCGTGTCTTGGGAGACAACATTTGACTTCAAAATTTCTTCCTTCTTCCCCTCCGATCCAGCGGGGTGTTAAAAAATTTCTCAACTTTTTATTGCTATACCTTTCGAAGAACACAAGCCTTTTAGCTGATGTTGGACAACAATTAAAACGAGTTTTGTAAGAAAAATGAATTTTGAAATAATCATCGAGAATAATTTTAGTTGTTTGTGCTGACAAAAATTCCCAGCGCGTTTGAGATACCATAAAATATTATAAAGCTCAAGGCTCTACTATAAAATATTATAAAATCAGCAGGCTCATCATGGTTGGCTCTTAACAAATCGTGTTAATTTGTTGCGTTAAGTCACCTTTAATTGAGATACACACTAAGGTCCAACTTACACGTAATGAAACATGTTTAGTACCTTCGATTTGACAAAAATAAAAACAAAAAATAAATGGATAATTTTTTTATTATTACTCTATTCAATTTAACGTATCAAATATGGCAGTGATCTTTAATAGTTTGGCAACGAAATGAATTTACAAATAAAATCCTACTTGAGCAACAAAATGGAGATTGTTTTTGTACCATTTTCTTATAATAGTAGTTGCTAAACCTCAAGAGCACAAAACGAGAAACACTAGCTGTTAGAAGACCACCACCACGTATCAACGAAAGAGAATTGTGCATCACACAATATTATTGTGCAAAAAAAAAAAAGGTTATAATCTTGTTCATTGCACTATTGAATTATATTGTACCAAACATGCACGTAATGTCCCGCATACAAGAAAAATCATAATGTTAAGGAAAATCCCCGAAAGAAAAGAACTAGAAAAGAACTAACCTCTGATATCATACTCATTAGATGATAATTGAGTAGAGAAAAAATAAAAAAGTAGAGAAATCAAAAGAGGACTGAATATACATCAAAACATACAATATAACTAAAAAATACAAGTCATCTACCTTCCTCCATGGATGAGTGGGAGATTGAATTTCTAGAGTAATCCTCGACAAAAGTACTACCTATGGAGACCTTAGTACCGGCAGTTTGAGTGGTGCTACCATTCGTATTGTTAGTGAAAGGGGCAGACGATGTAGTAGTGAACCGGCCTACACGGCCATGGATCCCGGGCTTCCCAGGTCTAGGTAAAGTGAATGAATCGCTTGATAGCATGAGATTAACAGAGTTCATATCTGGTCTCTCTGCAATACTAGCTTGACAGCATAACAATCCTAATTGAATGCACATTGCAGCTTCTTCGGGATTGTATTTAGCAAGGCTTGCTTTAACTAGTTCCTCTGACTTCCCTGCCTCAAAAAGTGTCCATGTCTGTAAAGATGAACAAAGTCATTAAACACGTACATATTGTTGAAGTACCTCACCTAAAAGGTTTTGTTGTTACTGGGGATACATTTCATTTTTAAATTTAATCTTCATCATGCCTTCCATATGCAAGGCCATCTCATTTTTTTTTCCATCAAACACCAAACTCATAGCCAATTTTCAACTATATAGGGGGATGGCTGCATGCCTCCTCTTTCTTATCATGTGTAAAAAGAACTAGCATTATAAGAAAAAAGATCATAATTGGAAAGGAAATTCATACTTTCTTAGCCACTTACATAGTTTAAGAGGTCAGAAATTCATACTTTCTTAGCCACTTACATAGTTTAAGAGGTCAGCCTTTGCAGCATCAAGCAACCCATCATGATTCTTTCTCCCACTGACAATTTCCAAGACTAAAATGCCGAAACTAAAAACATCTGTCTTCACAGACAAATATCCACGAATTGCATACTCAGGAGCCATATAACCACTGCGATAAGCAAAGATAATAAACACCCTGAAAACTTGAGAAAATGAAATGGAAAGAGATGAAGAGAGAACAACTCACTGAGTGCCGGAAATCTTAAACGTGTTTAAATGTGTGTCGTCCCCTGGAAACAACCTTGCCAGACCAAAATCTGATATTTTTGGATTCAACTGCTCATCGAGCAATATATTGCTGGCTTTAATGTCTCTATGGATTATCCTTTCAGGCGCTTCCTCATGCAGATAGAGAAGGCCTCTTGCAATACCACTAATTATTTGGTATCGTTTCTTCCAATCCAGAAGCTGAGACTTCTCCGTATCTAAAAAGTTACACCATGCCAACTAGAATATCTTATTCAAAATGTTGCATAAATAAATAGTCTCAAGTCATTTTGGCAGATGAAAAAATTTACCAAAAAGGAAATAGTCAAGGCTCTTGTTAGGCAAATACTCGTACACAAGCATCTTTTCAGGTCCTTCAACGCAACATCCTAGCAATGTGACTAAGTTCCTGTGTTGAATTCTCAATAATAGTTTTACCTCATTTGTGAATTCTTTTAGCCCTTGTCTAGAATTCAAGGACAGCTTCTTCACGGCTACTTCTTGACCATTTGGCATCAGTCCCTAGGAAGAGGAATATGATAAATGAATTCATCAAAAACAGGTGATGTAGTAATACTTCAGTACTTATCACGATAAACGCGGTTGATTACTGCAGTGAAATTAAGATGCCTGCTTGATGATGTACAAAAATTGATTTAACAGTTAAATAAACCTATAAGACAACTAAAATATCTTTACATTCATAGAACTTGTAAAGCAATGATTTTCTTTTATCTATATATGTAGCAATAAAAAGAATCGAATTCAATTGTGAAACTAACGTTCTAGTCTGCATTAATTCCTAGAAATGCTCACATAAAAATGAAATGGAATTCAATTCGCTCTTAGGGCAGACTATATTATTGATCCCACAGCTCGCACGCATTTAAGTTGCAACTTCGGAAAACCCTCCTAATACCCACATGATTAAGGATTACTGTGCAGCCAAATATCTTTGTGGTGCTAGTGGACTAAAATCAAGTAAAATGTGCAGTTACACAAAAAAGACGTTTAGCGCATTAAATTACAATTATCATATAGCCATGGAGGTCAAGTTTAGGGCGTGGACAGAAGCTAATTTCAGAAACTTTTATATTGCCAGAGATCGTTAACAATTAAAGTATCCAAACACAGGAATGCTCATAAGGTCAAATGAAAAAGACCTTCCATATAAAATATCATTTATATATTATTTCTACAAGACGGTCGACAACTTCCATTTCATTTACTAGTAGACTGAAGATCCAAGTCCATGGTAACTCGCGAGTGCCTTAAGAATGTGATCAAGGCATTTGACTCTGCTGAGTGATAGTGTGTTTTCCTAGTTGGTGTGCTTACAGCATAAGTACCATCAGTCTTATTTTGAATTTTTAGCGAGACAACATTGCCATGAGCCAGCATAATTAAAATTGTAATGTCTTCGAGCTTTTATTCTGCTATGTGTGTGTGTGTGTGTTGGAAGGTTATTAAGATTCAAATAAAAAGACATTAAATTTCTCCATCATGAAGTGAGCCTGATGCAAGAACTTAACAATTTTACAACAAATAATTGAAAGAGGAACAAGAAAGAGAAAGGGGATCAGAGAAGAGAAGAGAATAAATTAGGGCAAGAGAAATAAATTTATTAATATATTCAAGGGTATCTATTACAATAAATAAGCCATATATATAAAGCAACTAAGCTAAAATCAAACGAACTTCTAATAAACTAGAATTTATCAAAAATATTAAAACTAATCTAATCTAATCTAAATAAATATATTTTAAATCAAGCTCTACTTTAAAAGCCTACCTAAATTCTGTCTGTCTCCATCAGAAGCCCTAGTTTGTTTTAGTTAACATTTATTCCAGGATCGTATATCCTACTCCTAGGTACTTCATAACAACGTTAGCTGACTAGCCCATTTTAGTTCCATTCACAAAAATTGTGCTGCTTGTCATCCCAATTATAAGCGCACAATAATTATAATTGCCATAATTTACTGCACCAATTATCACATCATTTCATGAAAAAGCTCCAGAACCTGTTTCAGTCCATGCATCACAAATTTATAAACTTTATTCTCGTCTATGTAAAGAAAGCATTTGGGTTTTCCATGCAAATTTCTTCTCATCAATCCAAAGGGAAAAGCTGGTTTCTTCTCCAATTAACAGAACCACCAACTAATAAGCATTTATGCCCTAATTATAGATATTCAAGTTATTAGTAAATACCAAAGAGATCGATCCCTTCCTTTTACACCCTCTAGGAAAATCTACGCGTTACTCACTCGAATTGCATCTTTCCAAAAAAAAGGGGAGTGTCAATTCATTTCATTTCCTCTAGATGTCTACTGTAAAATCATTCGCTGTTCACAACTAAAACTTGCTTTAATCCTATGCATACTAATTCATATTTAACGGGAAAGAGGTCCTTTAATTTACAACTAAATCATTAATTTCAAAATTAAAATTGATCATGTGGTTAGATTAGTGGCATGAGGAAATCTGAAATGCCAACATCTAGTGCTTGTTTGGGAGCAATTAAAAGCCAATTAAAATTAAAAATATAGCCGTTATTGGGTCTCACTCGTTTAATAAAAGTCGAACAATAACGACTAATTTTTCAATTTTAATCCGATTTTAATTGCTACCAAACAAGCTCCTAATAAGACTCATTGACAGTACCAGTATGCAATCCTCTAGATTGCACATATCTGTTCGTGGCTCGTAAACTCATATTAGTAAGTCAATGATATTATTGCATCGACATAAGTTACATTGGAGTGCATCATATTTCTTTAGAGGAGTGAATACATGATTAATAATTTTTTTTTAACTAGAATGGATTTTATGTATCGGATTTAATTTAATTAAAATTGTTACACCTATAAATTACGTGGCATACTCAGAGACGAAGTAGGTCCCATATACGCTAACGTGACATTGACTATTCAATTGGATTGAGCTTACTAAATTAAGCAACCTCGTGCAACCAAACATTGGGCCTAGAACTTGGGCCCATATCACATAATCCGCTCGGCTCATTAGCATCATTTGGCGCATTCACTTCTCTATATGTATATATCGAAGTGAAAACTGTCGCTGGACTTTTTTCTCAACCCTTAATGCCTTCTTTTTTCTTCTCATCGGAGTTATTTCACAAAGACTTGCAGGGTAAGGAAGAAAAGGGAAACAAGCACACTCGGAGAGCGCAGTACAACGGAGAGTTGTATGCTGCGTTCGGGAAGGACCAGCGCCCACTGCCTTCCAAGGTGTTCAGTGGGCAGCTGATGTCCATGTCGAGGGTACGTCGTCGGAATTCTAGTGCATTTTTTGAGGTCAACAAAAATCATAATTATTCAAACAGTGAATAAAATTTCATAGCCGGTTGAACCAATTACCTGTGGTGTTAGTAGCGATGACTTTTGGTAAACTAGATATTTTGTCAATATTTATTATTATTTTTCCTTGCTTTGAAGTTAAAATGTTACTAATTTCTAAATAACTCTCACCTTAACCGCTAAATTACTTGTTTCCAATTTCAGTCGATCTTAAAATTTTAATAACCCAGGCATTAAAAAGGTAAAGTCCATTGAGAAGGCGAAAAGGGTACCTTGTAGACGGGCCCAAAGCCTCCGTGACCCAGCCGGTTCAAGTCGGAGAAGAAATTAGTGGCAATTTGCAGCGTTTGGAGATTGAAAAACAAGTTGGAAGATTCTTCGGCGTCAGCGTCCACGGCGTCTTCTCCGTTTGTGGCCCTCAGGCGGCGTCGCAGACAGCTCCACATGTCGGAAAATAGTCCCATGGAGGCATAAAACAAACTTGCAGATCCGTACTGCTATAATCGAGATTTGATATTTTCAACTGAAATCGTCCCCAATTATGGATATTTCAGCGCAATATATTTGCTATTTTCTGGATTTTATTGCACGCGGCTTCGTACCAACAGGTGGGCTCCTCAAAATTGACCATAAACTATGGGAAATTCAACTTAAAAAGGTTTGTCAACGAAGTTGCTTTTCAAATTACAATTCAGGGGAGTTCCAGTCCACCTTTTCTTCCAATTATCCTTAAATACCGTCAAAGGCCTGCAATAGTATAAAATTAATATAAATGAGAAGCAGGTGACGATATTTTCAACAGTCTTTTTCAAGATAGCCATTGTTTGATTAAGTGGAAGTAGACAGTATATCATGTCTATTGATAATTTCATACTGTATTATGCTTGGTGTAAAATTATATTACAATTTTGTTTACAGATTTGCCACCGTCATTCTGTCTTTAAACAGTTTCAACAAAAAAGTTATTTTTGTATTTAGTAATTTTTTACCAACAAACCAATTGTCAAGCAAATTATCATCTATGATTATACAAATAGTATATTTGTTTCATACTCGACCGGTTCAACTTTATAGTACACTATTAAAGCTTATTTATGTTAAGAGTGTATCACCTGGATAGTTGAAATCTTGAAATTCGATTAAAGAATTTTTATTTTAATTGATAATGATCACTAGCTTAAATATTAAAGTATATTATATATTGTAAAGCCATGTCATGGATGCTACGAGCTTGAAATTATTTGTTGAAATATGAGAGGTAAAATGGTTGATGCTCCATCTAACTCTATTCCGGGTGAAATTTTCATCACTTTGTTGAATGTAACGACTATGTTACAGGGTTTAAATTCGCCTTTGAACATCGACTTGACATCTCTCGTGTGGAAACCTAAAACAAAGTTGTTGATGTTGTACACAAGCCTAACCCCCACGCTTCTGAAGGTTCTCGTCTCAGTTGTATGACAAATTTGTTTAAGGTTCTTTCGGACAACACATGTTTTTTATTTATTGGAAAGTGAACGGTGTAGCACACTCTCGTGCACGAGACTTCCTCTCTTTATCAAAATAGTGTGTGGCTATAAATTCCTGCTACTTCCATCGTAACCAACACGAAGTCAAACACGGTTGAATAAAATAATAATGTTGAACTAGAAAGAGTTCATTTTCCACAAGTTTAAGCACTAATTTTTCGATTGTTCTCCATGCACATGACAATAAAATTCGTCCACTTTCTTTTTGCCACTTCACTAATCTGTAAAATAATCTGTAAATGATGATATATAAATAGCACTATTCCTAATTATTTTTGAATTTTGCACCGTAAGATCTCGAAGAGACCCTTTAAAGTAAGATAATTACTCTATAATCAGCCCTTGTTTATGCTCCATTTTAGCAAAACTCATTTTTCCCCACTCATGTTTTTCCAAAAAATAATTTTACACTAAAATTCAAAAAAAGAATTCTTGCAAAAGACTTCGCATTGTCCAAAATTCACTGTTAAGAAATTTATTTTTCTCAAAAAAAGGGGTCTCCCGTCTCTAGGGCTTAGATTTCAATAAAGTTTCTATTTTGACTTTTGAAACTAAATAGTGACTCGGTGTCTATATTTTCTACTCTATCTTTATGTCTCCTTGACTATGCCCCCCAATGACAATGTGACAAATCATGCAAACCGTACACCTCAACATTTTATAGTTAACAAAAAAAAAAGGAATTAAACGGCATTAACCAAGGGTTGAGGACAAGTCACTTTCTCCAAAGATCATTCCCATAAACAAACTTCATTGTCAGTATAGCTGTATAATGATGAATCTTGTGACTTGTAACAAGTCTTGTCTAAACCTGGCTCTTCCTTGGCGAATATCATCGACCTGGAAATTCCTTGCGGGAACTTTATGGATTTTTAAACAAGACTTGTCAATCCTTGAATGGAAGTGTGGGAGGAAGTCGCCGGAAGGAAATTTTTATGAAAGATTGTGGAAGGTAAGATAAATTTGAACGTGACCGCCTTACTGGCTAACATCATTAAAGGCGTGTTCATTACATTATTCGACGCAGTCCAAAGTGTCAAGAGACAATTACTCATGTGTAGAAGTATTGGTTTGGTGTTGATTTTTTAAACTTCATATTTCATAAAGATCATTTTTAACTACACATTCTATAAAATTTATATTAATTCCATACTTTTTAGCATCACATTCTCCAAAAAAAAATCAATTTTCATTGAAAAAAATCCCCCTCGAACAAATCCCATCAATTATTACCGACTCACGCGAGTTAGTAATTACAATTAGCAATGTTGTTGATGTTATTATTGAAGATCAGTGGTGGTGCTTCGATTACTAATTGGTGATAGGGAAGATTTGGATTTATCTACAATTTTTCTTTAATTCTTAATAATGACCCAAAATGAAATTCATACTGCCATCTAAATAAAGAAGAAATCGCTATTAATATGAGAGTAAGTGGAGTATTTTTAATAAGTTATTGAATATTTTGTAAACGGATTAATTTGCAAGAGGTCCCTGCCAAGCCCCCTCACACACGGGGGGCCCACACCCACAAATGTGAGGGGCCTGACAGGGACATGTGAAACAGGTCCCCGTACTTGCAGATTAATCCTTTGTAAACAATTCTTTTGAGTTTTCTCTTTTATTAACATGAATTGCTTTTTAATGATGATTTTTATGTCGCTTAAAAGTTTAATGAACGAATTCTATTGCAGTTCTTGATTTTTTTACTTTTTACCCGATTGTTTATAAAAGCAGGGTTTCAAAAGATTAAAAATTTTCACTTTTTTTGAGTATCACACACACACACACACACACACACACACACACATATATATATATATATATTATTTTATTTATTTATTAAAATTTAAACTTAAAATTTGTTGAAGATTTTAATGTTAAATTATTTAAAGTTCTATTAATTTATTATATATTATGTTTTCATAGTTTGAATATTACCAAGGGCGTGTTTGGTGCTGTTTTTTGTCGAATTGTAATCAAAATTCATATCATTAGTGGGACCCGTATGCGAGATGGTCGGTCAAGGTTTGCGGCTGAAGTGATATGCAACGGTAGGAAAATGAATTTTTGGGCCATTTTAATTGCTACCAGACACACTCCAAATGTAGACTTATCGATAAAATATTCATATTTGTAAATTTATAAACTAAAACAAGACCATAAATATAAACGTGTACTTTTACAAATCAAGTAAAATATAGTTAAAGAGTACGTTGTGTTAATTCATTAAAACGTTATACACATTAAAAATTTATTATTAAATGGTGAAATGCTATGTCATATCATGTTTGGTAGAAATTAAAATCTAGATTTCAATTCAAGTTATAATCAACAATTATTTTTTACAATATATTTTATGGGATCTAGAATTTTTCAACCACACTTTTCATTAACTTTCATCGAGATCTTCTAAAAATCTGATTTTAATCCATACCGAATAGGGTAATAGCATAATCCTATGTTAATATGGTATATTAATCATTAAAATAATTCAGAATAATATCGATTTTGATTATTGGGCATTTAATATAATATAAATAACTATTTTGTTAAGTAATATTATATGTTATTAAAATAAAAACTCTGTCAAAGGAGCCTTGTCTATAACATGTTAATATATATTTTTACAATTCACTTTGAGGAAATTAACTATTAATTGTAGAAATTTTCACATCTTTATTTACAAGGTCTTTGTAGGCATATCAATCCCATTTTATATGATACATGACTAAAAAAGTTATCAAAGAGTATATGTGATACTCAAAATCATGAGTTAAGCCCTCTGTACATGGTGATTTGACGAACAGAATGCCAAAATGTCACGTGGCAACACTGTAATGAATGTTGGACAAAAAACAATTTAATAACATATTAATGTAGTACTGCCACCTGGCATTATGTCAAATCGCTTGATAAACCCCCATGTACACGTAGCACGATTCCAAAATTATTAATAGAAATGTTGGTGATATTTTAAAAGGTGAGACAGTGTAATCAAAACTCGTAATGTGCATCAAATATGTCTCGAAATTTTAATAGCACTACTTTTGACTAAGCTTAAAAGTATGTAAATATTTATTTCTAAATTTATTTGGATACGTTTTATTATTTCTTGACCTTTATTCATTACGTTCTTAAATTTTTTTTCATTACGTTCTTATTTTTAACATTTCATTAATTAAAAAAATCTTATTTTTAATTATGATTATGGTCCAAAATATTATTAACGTGCTTTAAAATGAGTATCAAATATTTGATCGCATTTTTGCAATATTATTTATTTTGCTGATACAAAAACACAATAAATAAATGAGTTTTTTATTTTATTTTGAAGAAAAATTTTAGAGAAAAATCAGAATAAAAAATATTTTATGTCAACTCGATAACAAGAATGCAATGAAAAAAGTTTGAAATATAAATGTAAATCATGAATATTTTATATAATTAAAATGTAATCTAGTTATTAAAAAGAATGGTTATATTGGTACCCCAATTTTTATGTAATAGACTACATTTTAATTGAATTTAAGTTCCTCAATATTTGTTAATTGTAGCAATTATTCTCTTAATTATTTTCGTCGAATTTTTATTTTAAACCTTCCATTAATTGTACATGTCGTCCTTGAAGATAATTTATATCAAAATATTTTATTTTCATATTTTGAAACGAGGTAAAATTTTATTTTTTTGTAATTTTAATTTATTTAATTTTTAAAAATATGATGAAAAAATAAGTATTTTTTTTCATTTTAACGAAAATTTGGACCTAAAATTATTATCAAATACAAAATTCGTAAATTAATGAAAAATTCGAGGATACAAATGACAAGAAAAATTATTGGAAACACAAGTAATTAAGGTGTTTTTCTGTTAAAATGCGATGTCAGTATATTTAGTCAAGATTAGAGTTTGTTTCGTCATTTTTACCCCCGCCCAATTCTCTGAATGACCTCGTCCCCCAGTCGAAGCGAGGAGCCGGCAGAGACGACTGCAGAAGAACTTCGTTTATCTCACTGCTAACGATTGCTCACAGTACACACAAATTTACCGATCCGATGAAATTGTGAAAAATTGTTGTGGAAAGGTAGTTATTGTTAAAAATGATGAGTCGATCTTCTTCTGGAGCTAGAATCAACATCGAAACGAGTACCGAAAAACTCGAAGTCGATAATCGAATCTCGCTCCGGTTTTACCACCGGATCGCAAACAATATTCTCAAGCAGGTACTTTCAATTGACACGATCAATGTTTGTGTATATGTTATTTGTATACACAAGGAGGATTTTTTTTAGACTTTCTCATGTATGATAGGTTTTTATTGTTTATTAATGTATGCCTTTTTTGAAAAAAATTCCATTGTTTTCTTTTCCATGGCAGAGGAAATTGAAATTGTTACTCGTTGATTGTTGTAATGTAGTATCCGTTTGTAATAAGTTAGGGCTTTCTCGGTGAATGTATTTCATGATTGGAACATCTTCAACTGTTTTTTCCCTTTTAATTACTTATCATGATGATGAAGCTCTCGCGCACTGCTTAAGGCTGCTGTCGTTTGATTTTCTCATGAATCAAAAAAGTGTGTGGGAAATCCTGTCCGATATTTTTACGTGTTTTCTTCTAGTATTCTTTTATGTAAACATTAGTCGCTTGTACGTGGAAGAACAAGGTATGTCAGACTAGTGGCAAAAACCTAACCAACCATGAAGAAACAAACTTTGCTAGACTGCTAGACTTAAATTTAGTGCACGATTCTAATACCTCAAGGTTGAGTCGTTGAGACAAAAAATGCTATTATATTTTTCTGATCTCGATGTTTAATTTTCCTGAAGTTGACATCTGCTTCTCCACCTTTCTATCATTTTTCCTTCTATCAATAACTTTAACCTGTATACTTTTGCTTCAGAAACGGAGAATATTAAAGTAAGTATGGGGTTCGGACTTTAGTTGCAGGGTCCTTTAACTGAGTGCCTTGCCTCCACCTTCGTGTGGTTTCTCATTTAGTTCTTTGTTCTTATTCCAATCAAGTAACACATATTTTGGATGACATTCAATTGTTTTGTTTAATAGGAACTTATTTAGGTTAACTAAGTACTAATTTCTCTAGAAATGAATAATTACTTTGTTTACTCAAGTAACTAAATTACACCAAATCATATTATTATTTGTTGAGAGAGACATCCTAGAGGTGCCGTCAGCCCCACAAATTTGATTTTCAAATTTGACACTTGCATTGCATATTCCTACCCTGCTATATCCTTCATTATTCAGGAACTTGTCTTTTTATCTGTGTACAAATATGCAACCACACATGTGAAAAAATTAGACAATGCATCCGTATTCCGTATGCACGACAAATAACAAGTCCCTGAACTAAGCTACTTCGCTACTTGTTGGAGATGTTATTAGCATTTACAAATAGTTAAAGTTGATTGTTTGAGGAATGAGAAAACTTAACTAACAAAGCTATATCCCATACTTATGCATACTTGTCTCCCAGTTTGTCTGTCTAGGTCATTTCTACAGTTAAACCACAGTATCGAGTCCTTTTCAACTATTTTGAACTGTGTAATTTTTAGCCTACCTTTTCCTCTCAATTTATGATTAACAGATGGTTAGCAGTAGTGCAATCAATTTTCTAACCTATACATCTATACCGTTCTTAAGATGTGTTGGTACAATTGTTATCTATTTACCTGCAGCAATTATACATGTATACCTAATGGGCTTCCTTCAAAAAAATATCACGAACGTGTTTGTTTCTTTTTCTGTCCATTCTTGTTTTACATCAAAGCCATTTAATGCTCTCATCCTAGCTATACTGAATTAGTGATTTTTTTTTTTTTTTTGAGGATTAAGTATCTCTTTTAGCCAATTGACATTTAATGTTAATATATATTTTCCTTCTCTATCATCCCAACCAGAAGTCAAGCTGT
>CAIGRB010136864.1:0-11736 GCA_903798255.1 Fraxinus quadrangulata
TGTGTGTGAAAGAGAGATAGTTTAAGTGCATATAATGTATCAAAAATTAACAAAATTTTCATAATTTATTTATTTGTTTTATTATTGTTATGCAAATGATCTATCATTTTGAAATGGGGATCGACCTATCCAAGTTGTGGTGGTCGAGACGGCAAGGGAACTCGAGAGCAATGCCCCGAAAGGTGGGGGTCGAGGGGCAACGTTCCTCTTGGGGGTTCGAGGGCAACGCACCCGACGGGGATCGATCTGACCGATTAGGTCGCAAGGGTCGAGGGGGCAGCGCCCCTCGTGGAGGTTGCCCCCGAAAGGAATTTTGATTTTCATGTATGTATGGAATTGAATGTTTTCTAATGTTTTTGAATTAAATTATTAATAAGTGAAGTTGTATTTAGTTTATGCAAAATGTAATTATGTAAAAAAAAAAAAAAAAATCCCGGACACGATGCGGAGAAACAAAAAAAAAAAACGTGTGACGTGTCTCTGCACAACGCGAAGACACGATGTGCGGAGACACGAACGCACCGGGGGGAGACACACCGTGTTTCTAGATTGTGCGGAGACATGGTGTCTGTGCCTCCACGCGTCTCCAGAGACACGGGCACACCGTGTCTCCGGACTTTGCGGATACATGGGCAAATTTTTTTTTTTTTTGTTTTCCTATTACATAACAATTAAGATGTTTTAATTCATTAGTTTTTCCCTACTCATGAACTAAACAATATTTCGGAAGGTAGATTTGTGTGAACACCAGTATCTACGCTGACGTCCGTGGTGTGCGGCCTTTTTTTTTACCGACATTCAAAGTCAAAAATTGTGGAAATTTTGTTTTTCATGTATGCCAATGATATTTATAGATGAATAGTCCATAACCCAGTTAATGAATAATGACAAACCAGTTTAAGTGTGAAAAGGAAGGTGCAAAAATGAATAGTGATTTGACAATCCTCTCTTTTAATATAATAGTGAAAAAAAAAATTATATATATATAAGAAGAAAACTCCAAACCAGTTAAGTCCCCCTAGCAGATAGTAATTTGAATAAAAAATAAGTACACGAAAATTTTAAATGTGTGCATAAATGAAAATCTCCACTTAAATCTCAATGAATTTTCTTTAGAGTTCATGAATAGCACACCACAAGTTCACTTTGACAAATGAGTTAGGATACAGCAAAACTTAAACAACATTTTTGTGAATGTGGAAAAGCCGTCTCTTACTATATGAGCTGTCAATTTTCAAAGCAAGAGAAATTTCCTTGGTTATGCCATTTTGGGATTTTCTATAACAAAGGAAGAATTTCCTTGAATATATCAATTATAGCCATGAGAAATGATTGATAATAATTTTTATTATAGTTAGATAAATTCAAATTACACATTCTTGAAAAATCAAGCTTTTGTTATTCAAGATGATGAAGTCCTTCGAAAAGAAAAAAATCTTAATAGCTTTATGTCTGGAATAATATTTATTAGTAGCCGCTCCCATGACAAGCCACTTGATATGATGCCAAGTTACAAGTTGCACAATTCCCTTCTCAATAAAGTCCATCTCTTTGGGTAGTTTCTCTGCTCGCACCTAAGAAAAACAAATTATGAGAATAAGTTTTAGCACATTATTACATCATTATTCCAAGAGAACGTTACAAGGGAAAAATAATTAACACACATGTCTTCATGAACTTCTTTTGAACATTCTCTATCACATTTCGTGTCTCAGACAGTTTAGTCTCTACTTCGGCCAATTCTACGCTTATCTCATTGAATGAATTTTCAAACTATATAAGTTCACCATATTAGAAACTATGACAAGGACCATGCACATCATAAAAATCGAAGGAGAACTTCACAACATAGTACATTTTTAGCAAATTCGTTCCCAATTCCAACAGCCTTTTTCAGACTGTCTTCCCACTTTCTGGCATCTACCAAATCAGATGCATGAGCAGCCTTTCACGCTTAAACTTTAATTCAGCAAATTAAGAAGCAGTTTTAGCTTGTTCGTAACTGGAAAACCACTCATTTTCTAGAATGAAAAGGCCTATGTGATGATGATGGTCATATTGCTACAAATCAAGAACATCGATTTATAACTAAATTAGAATCTCAACAATAAATATGTAAAACATAAATAATGTGCATAGTTTAGAAAGCATTTGTTAATAAAAATTCCATAACAACTTCTTCTGCTAAACTTAAAAAGTTTATCTATAAGTAAATAAGTAACTTTTTTAACTTAAAAGCAAGAAAAAAGCATATCTAAGTTATTTGGTAGGAAAAGTTTTTTTAACCTTAGCCATACATGCTTTAAGTAAAGCGATGAAGTCATTAGAGACTTGCCATAGTTATTATGTGAATAAATTCCTTAACATTGATCATGCCCAATTTTCATAAATGAGCAATTTTATCAGCTCAAATAAGTGAACAACATGAAAATGCAACATAACTTTTACTATTCTTCTATCCAGTAAAGGTGACATAAAATGCTATGCAGTGATTCTTTAGCCACATTCTAGAACTAACCTAGTGTTTGAACAAAAAATTTTATTTACATGAATATTGTGATTCACACTTACACCACAATTACTAAAATTTTATGAGAAGATTACCTTAAGAACCAGAACTGTAACCATCAGAGTGCAAACAATGCCATCAATGTTCTAAATTTGAAACAACATTCTAAATTCGACTAAAATTTAACAGGCGGTTTTTCAAAACAATGATGATACAAATAATATTTTTTTTCTTTGTTAAACATATTTATGCGGATAATGAATTCGTGGAATACAAATCTTAGAATCAGACCTCAGTATTCCAATTGTTATGCATAAGTTTTTCCACCCAAATGACATGTTGACACAATCTTAAAGCTAAAAAAATGGAAGAAAACATAGTTCAATTGCCAGCATAATCACTAACTTTGGAACATAACTTTGTCAAGGTTTATTGCTAAAGTTTTACTGAGGCCATCGGAATATAACCTTGTTGAACCTTATCATGATGGGGCAGACACGGGATGTAAACAGATTATTTTAGTTGTTGCAAGAGCAACAACAAACATTAATTATTCTTTTGAGTCTTTGAGCCAAATGTCATGGTTTCCACCCATAACACAAAAAAACAAATCAAACACTAAAAATATAATATTGAAGAAATAGAAAAATCATATAGACGGTAAAATAAAGCAAATATAAAGCATTTTCAACTGTTGAAGAAACTACCACAGAAATTCGAAGAGTGAAGTTGCAAATAGTTATTTACCAAGATCTGATTATGAGTTATTAAATGGTAAAATGAATAAAAATTCGCAATTGGTTTCATATGAGTTCCAAATGTGGACATTTGACATGTGCATAAGCATGAAGGACAATTGATTTCATATGTTACCTTTCTGTTTGTAAATGTGAGAGTTTCTTTAGCCATTGTTTAGTACGAATTCAATTAGTTGTAACATATGTTTCAAGCAGTTTTTTGTGCAATTATGATCATCCATTAGTATTAGGATCAACGAGGATGTAGAAAGTATTCACTATAACTAATATCTACTGCAATCTTTTATCTGTAAATAATCATCATATCTGAAGAAATTGATTCTAATGGATATCCTAGAATGAAGCATTCTATGTATTTGAGCAAAAAAATTGCAGAGTTTAGCCTAAAAAAAAATAGTTTTTATTTTAGAGATTAAATTAGTACCATAAATGTAAAATCAAATTAAACAACAAATGAAATATTATAGTAAATAGTTTAAATACTCACCCATTATTTGCACAAGGTAGGTAAGATATGATGGCCAACTCCATTTGTTTGTTTCTATTTTTCCTTATATCTCGTATGATGGAGGAAAAGTTTGAAGATATTAACAATTTTTGGATTAAAGTGAATACTGCATTTGCATGTGCCCTGACCTGTTGTGGCGTATGAATCTTGTGGCTACAATCATATATTTGGAATTTTCATTTTCAGAAATTGACATAAAAGAGATACCAACTATTGCCTAGATACGAGCAGGTAATTAATAGATAATTGCATGTTATCCATGGACGACCAGCTATTGGTAAATTGTTATTTATGTACTCTCCTAAAATGGTTAAATCTAGTAAATCTGTACTGGCACTTCTTTCTTGTATACTTATTTGTAATATCATCTGGCGAGCACATTCGTTTTCAAATTGGAAGTCTATATTTGCATATTCTTTTGAAACAAGGGTGCATCCGTCGGTAATGAGCCACCTCAACAGTTTTAACTCTAGGTCAAGATTGTAATAAAATAAATACATGTTAATTAAATATATTAAGTGTGAAATGAAATTTATTTTGATGACTAAACTTTACTAACCGCAGTATCGATATCTTGTGTTGTGTCCATTATAGTTTTTAATGTGTCTCTTTCGTACAGATTTCTAGTTCCATCATCTCAACATGCACTACATACATAATTTAAATTAGTTTTAAATAAATCAAATTAAAATTTTAATATTCAAGATAATAAAGTAGAATTAGATTGGTTACCTTGATGAATTTTTTTATTACCCAATCTCTAATTGTTGCGTATCTGTCCATGGGATAGTTTTTTAAAGGATAACGTGTGGATGATGATGAAGACTATATCTTTTTCCTTTAGCTTTTTTCCTTTTGTCCACCTTTTAATATCTTCAATTTGTTAAGATGTTGAGACATGCTTTGGAACCGAACTCTTATGGACAGGAACATCTTGTTGGAGAGAAGCTATAACAGCTTCCACGTTTGATTTCCAGTCAAATAATTTGTTTAACATATTGCTATTTTATTCATCAATATAAGATCTTATTGAACTTAAACTAGTATCTACATAATTTTGTATGCTAGATTGCATGCCTTGGTAGCGTTCTTTTTGTCATTATTGTTGTTGTTGGAAGAATTGTTTATGGTTGTCAAGAAGTGTCTGGTAGTGGACTTCTTGTTTTTGCGATTCTTCAGTAATGCGTGCGTTAAACAAATTATTGCACAAACTAAAAGTATCTACATGTTGCATACTAGATTGTATGTGCTGATAGTTGTCTTGCTACCACTTCTGATATTGTTCAAACAATTCTTTTTGATTTTGAAGAATTACTTGGTAGTGGTCTTCTTGTTTTCTTGATTCTTCAACAATGTTTGTTTTCAAATTGTCACACAAACCAGATATATCTGATACTATATGCTGCCTATATAGCATATGTTCCATTTCTTCTCTAATTACATAGTATGAGCTAAGAGAAGTAGAACGTGTGCCAGCTTCAATTGAATTATATGTCATTGAAGTACTAGGACGAGGCATGTTATCAATGTTATCTGAGATTTGTTGTAGTACATTGTGGAATTCTCCGTTCACAATGTTATCTAGTATATTATGTTGTTTGTCATGTGGCAATGAAAGAATTGTGTACCACAGTGTTTGCAATTCTTCTTCCATAGGCTATAACACTACAAGCATTTGGATATGTAATTGTAATGAAATATTTAAATGATTTATTCTGAATTTTTTTTTTGAAAAAGGACAAAAAAATATAATTAAATGCATAATGTAATNGCATAATGTAATGCAATAAAGAAATATAATTAAATAATTAAATTACATCTCCGATAGCCAAAAATTGCCTAACTATTTTCTCTGTTAATATTTTGTTTGACTTTTATCTGTGCATCCTTGGATTTTGTATTGTTTTATATCTACGGAGTCCAAATTTTTGTCCAATTTGTGGGAATGCTTCGTATATCCAATACTGAAATATAATTGAAAATAAATATTAGATATGTGAGATTTATACGAATAAACTAAACTATATATAGATTTGTGAAAAATAAAATAATAGAAGAAAAGTACCTGGAATGCAAGTGGATATCCATGTAATGAATATTTACATTCGTTTTGCTCATTTTTTTACATTCTTTGTACTCGTTTCATCTGTGATTCTTGCAGTGAATTTAATAAAACAAAATATGCTCTACAGCCCCATAGATACTCAAAGAAGTTGCTCAACCATACCCAAAGTAGAGGTGGGCATGGGTTAAGGTGGGTCGGTTTTTGCCTTAATCCAAATCAAATCCAACCCAACATGATCGGTTTGATCAAAATTTAACCCAACCCAACCCGTTTAAATGTTGAAATCCAACCAAACCAAGTATCGGTCGGGTTGGATTGGTCGGTTTGTGATGACTTGTCAATAAAGATTAAAGTAGACGGGTCAGGTTGGGGCAGTTTGGCGGGTTTATAATTGACTCATGATTTATATAATATTAGGTCTCTATAATTGCAATGATAAAAAAAAATCTGAATTATTTTGGCACTTCATGCCCAAAAATGTTACATGAACAAATTGATATTAAATTATATGAAGCCAAGAAATGTTTTTGGCACTTCATGCCCAAAAATGTTAGTGATTATTAGCTCCATTTAATTTCTTCTTTTTATTAATAATACCTTGACCTATAACCAATAGAATTTTTCAATAATTATTTTCTATATTTAATAATTATTATTAGTTTAAAAGGCCACATAAATTTATTATTTATTTATTTTTGCCTAAGGCTGTGAATTGCTTGAGTTGTCTTTGAATGCCTCTCCATAATATAATACTCCAAAAGAAAATGTTGTGGAGCTCATACAAATCTACACTAGGTTGAGGCCAAAAGCTGTTAATAAGATCCAACTTGATTCTCTCCTCCAGGTATCTCAGATGAGGGACCCAAAAGTCTATATGACGAGATCCCGGGAAGGGAAATCGCGGAATTAATTTGAAAACGTCGGGAAAGCCAAAATTCAAGTTGTAGACCGTTGAATCTCGACCCAAAAATTATTGAACCAAGCAACAAAACAAAAATGAAGTTTGAATGACATCTTGATTACAAAATCAACGAACCTCGATTTGTGAACGTCACAAAGGGTGCCTAATCTTTTGATAAGTTCTAAGGGTTGAACGCCACAAATATAATAATATTTGATAAGTTCGGTAGTTCATTCAAGAACTATTAGAGAGAAATTCTCAATCTCATATTCATGTTAAAAGTCTCCCTTACAATGAAAGAAAATAACATATTTATATTAAAACCTAATTAATGTAGTTAAAATAGAAAATAACTCTAAATATTACAAAAGATATCAAAAATATTGTATTTTAGTCAAACTATAAAACTCGTGGAAAAAGGAAATATTTGCCACGGAATTGATCTATGCGACATCATAGTTTTGTCGCATAGTTATAGGAGATGTGGTCGCATAGTTCATCAAGAATGCGACATGTTGATCTCAATAAGCATCTACGCGATCGCAAGCAAGGCAAAGCTATGCGATCGCATAGCTTTGCTTTTTACTTCCAACTTTGGCTGCTCGAATCAAGTTCTTCCAAATGGTTTCGGCCTTCCCCCCCCAACACGAAACTTGTTCCATTGCTCGAACAAGTGATTACCTCCTCTAGGTCATATCACCGTAAATCTTCTTTGAGCTATAATATAGATATAAATAACTATAATGAAGTACTTAAAAGTATATATAAATTATATATGTAACTCGTGCCCATCTTTTCTAATGCGTTCAAGCATCTCCCAGACTCTATATTCTCCATTTTCACACTCATTTCATCTTTGTCTAATTCTCAGAGGTAAAATATCGAAAATCTTTATTTTCATATTTATCTACTCCCGGTTGCCCACTTGCTCTTGAGAAGTTTCGTGTCATAGATCATGTCAAACTGCATGAAATGCCAATTTCCATATTAGCCATTCTTTAAGTTAGTGAAGAATTGATTCGATCATCATATCATTAACAAATGAAGAACTATGTTGATGACTCATGTTCCTTTACTGGCAAGTTAGAATTAAAGCAAAAGAGGAGTTTAATTGTATTCTCATGTTATTAGATAAAACAGTTTAATGACTAAATTGAGGTGGATCAACAACGCTGAACTTAATATGGAACTAATTCAAAACCACAAAGAAAACGAAGACACAGTCGAATGTCTTAACAACAGTTGAAGAACTTGTCCCTTCGACTATCCTAAAGTCAAGATGCTCCTTTATAACCAAATGGATTAAATTTAGAGATCACTTAAAAACGAAAAACTGGAAATTATGCCTAATGTACTTGCACAAAAGTCTTAGGGACCCATTCCTCAAATTGAATGGTGAGCCGGCTTACACAAGATTTTTGTTGTTCGTCTCGTTCTTGTGACTCGCCTTAGACGTGAGTCGAGTCAATTCGGCTCATTTGTGTGATGAACCAATTCGATAAAAGGTTCGCTCAACTAAGTGCGAGTTTTTTAAAGGTTTGATATTGTAGGGGTATAAATGAAATGTTTGGACAAAGTTTGCAACTAAATGAAATGTTTGATATCGTGACTGTAGTTTTCCTTAAATAAAAATAAAGAATACTTGTAGAAAAAGGCTTCCCTCTCCCATCTGCGCACCTTTTCTGTTTGATCTACTTCCAAACCACTCACCACATTGAGTAGCCGGGATATGAGTGAGGCATTGCTTGGAAAGGGATGCAGATGCAACAAGGTGACCAAGATTGGTTTTGGTCGGGTTCGAGTTTAGAGGCAAAACGTAAAATACAAGGGGGACGGTCGAGACTTTGAACTGTTTTCTCTTTCTTCTTTTAGCTCATTTTTCTTTTTATTTCAAAAACTTGATTGGTAAACGTCACTAAGCCTTTGTTTGTCTATTATTATTCCAAAAAATTATTTGCTATAATAAGATTCTCCACTACACATTCATCAAAAAAAATATTCTACACACAAAAAGATTTTTCATCACACATTCACCCAATAAAATATTCTACACACAAATCAATAAAGTTACTTTACTTTTTAACTACATATTTTTCAAAAAATACTATTTATTGTTCTATTTTTTTCCAACAATGAAAGACAAACACACTCTAAATTTTTTAACAAGCAATTGGGATACCATCCACTAAAAATAAAGTAGCTAAAAAGTGAAATGTCAACGAAACAGGAAAAAAAAAGTTAAAAGACCAACTCATTACAAATTCCATATATATTTCCAACCTTCCCTGTAATTTTAAAAACATTGCTACTAGGATGCTAGGGACATGAAAAGGGAGTTAAATATTTCATTAGTCACTGAACATATATATCCATCACGTTTTAATTTAGTGAACTATAAAATGCCTTCGAATGACCACTAAATTTTAACATGTTTCACTCCATTAATCACTTATCATGTTTCATAAATCACAGAATTTTAAAATGCTTCTCAGTAGTTACTGAATTTTAACATTTTGCACTTTATCACTCACTCACTATATTTTATTAGTTAATGAACTTATACCTCTATCACGCTTTATTTACTGAACTTTAAAATATTTTTCGAGTGCTCAACGAATTTCATAATATTTTCAAGTAAAGTTGATTTTCTATGAGATTCGACCTAGATCAAAACAATAAATTAAATTAAATAATGAATAGATAACGAGACTCTCAATTTAAATCAAGAATATTGATATTATTCAAGAAGATATAAATTCTCTAGTCGTTAGAAAATATGCATATAAATTTTAATTTATATTATAATCTTCCTTTATGTCGAGAAAATAAAATAAAGAAATTATTTATTTATTTCGATTGAGATCATGAACCAAAATCAAGAAAATAAAAAATTATATCTCAAACGGACAGTAAAATTTTCGATTTAAAGTCAATAATATTAATCAATACTAACAAATATAATTTTTCGAGTTTTCACAAGATAATTCAAGGGAGAAGAATGACTTTGTCTTCATACATGGTATTTTATACTTCAAAATTTTCAATTTTTGAATAGTTGGATTCAATGAGTAAAATTCAGTAACCATTCGCAATATTTTAAAATTCAGTGAGTAAAGCGTGACGAAAATATAAGTTTAATAATTAATGAAATATTGTGAGTGAATGATAAAGTGCAAAATATTAAATTTTAGTGACCACTCGAAAATATTCAAAAGTTCATTAACTAATGAAATATGATGAGTGAATGATAGAGTGCAATGTGTTAAAAGTTCAATTTCAATCGTAAGCATTTTAAAATTCAATGAATAAAGTGTGATGATAGTATAAGTTCATTAACTAATAAAATATTTAACTACAAGAAAGGTGAAGGCATAAATAAAATGACCACGTATGCTATTATAGCTGGCACAAAGGCCTCCAATGGTGGACTGCATTTTGTGGAATTAAACTAGTTGTACATTTCTTTTGTACAACTAGTTTGAGATTTCTTTATGTGTCAAAATTATGGGCATTAATTTGACAATCATGCTATATGAATATCTTGTCTACATAAATGTTGACATAATATCACGTGATATTTTATCATTAGATAGTTTAAAAAACAGTTAACTTTTCTATTCAATCATTTACTGTAACGTACAATTATGTCAATTTTTTTGTCAAACCCGTAGTTTTATCCTTGATTTGAAAAATATATAATTCAAATTAATAATCTTGATTTTGAGACATGATGAATTTCAAATGATTAATAGCAGCAAATCTCTTAGAAACGTTTCCATTTGCGATATACTCTCTACCTATTGGAAATCGCAAAAAATCCCACCATTTGAAATCTTTTGTACGAAAAACTCCATTCTGTCAAATTTTTCGTTAAAAACAGTAAAAATGTCAAAATTTAAAAATAATAATTGCAATTTTAGTATTTAAACTTTTTATCCTTTTACAAATTATACCCAATTTTTTTTATGTATTACCTACAATCCCAAACTTTTAAAACTTTATTTTCCACCCCACCCCACTTCATTTTCTTTCCAAAAAAATTATTATTTTATATTAAAAAGAGATAACCATTCATCATCTTCTTCAACCTCTTCCCACCGCACCCACCCCCATCCTTCCCATTGAGTCTGTAAATTCCCCCTCTTTTGTATCTTTGAAAACCCATAGGAAATCTCATGTTGGATTAGGCTTTTGGTGAATTTTTGGGATTATTTTTATTGAATTTCTCTTATGCAATCGAGGGCTGGGGTCCATCAAGACTGCTACCGAGGTTGGCATAGGTCTAGGAAGTAAACTTCTTACAGATTCTCCTCGTAAAACAGCTCGATGATGTTTCCCCTCTTTTCACCTCTTACATACACCATTACAAAGAGGGTTTGGCTTTACACTCCTTAAATTATTTTCGTCCATAACTTCCCTAGCTCGTATACTTAAATAGACACATCACTTCAATTACAGAAACTTCGAAATATATTTACTCTAGACAAAATGATCAACGCTCACTTGATCAAAACGTTCAAAACTTCTTATTCGCTAAATCAATTGAATGCTTGAGCTTTTCTCAAATTCATTAGTTCTTTGTATGTACTAGTTTTCCACGGATTGCTCTAAGCCAAGGCAGGGATGCTACAATTGTGCCTATCCCTGTTGAGGTAGTCAAAACCCCCTTTCCTCGCAGTTGGGACTGTTACCAAAATTAGCCCGAACACAACCCCCTTTACGGGTGGAGACAAGGACGGCCCCAACCCAGATGGGATCGGGGATTGCTCTTGGGGAAATCGGAGTGACCTTCTCATCCCCAATCGAGCATCTTGAATTAGTAGGTTAGATACTCTACTCTGCATGGGGTTGGAGAGAGAGAAGGATTGGAGTGGATATAAGGAAACTGAAGCATTTTGGTTTTTAAATTATGTAATTCATTAACCATAGTAAAATCTTGCAAATTAAGTTTAGAAGATGAAGTGTGGTGGAGTGGAAAATAAAGTTTTAAAGATT
>CAIGRB010136889.1:9750-32693 GCA_903798255.1 Fraxinus quadrangulata
ATATATCTCATCTTATAAATAGGTTACCATGCAGTTCTGTAAAGTTTAAGACTTCATAGAAATTGTGGACTAGGAAGCTACCAAACCTATCGTACATTAGGGTATTTGGGTGTGCTGCATATAAACATCAAATTGAGGGAAATTAGATCTCATGGCCACCAAATATGTTATGCTGGGTATCATGAAGGGGTAAAGAAGTATAGGTTATGGGTGTTGAATGTACAAGTTATTAAGATTTAACAGTAGAAATTTGGTGTTTAATGAGACAAAGATGCCATGCCTTTGAAATAAAATGGAAAAGTCCAAGAACTTGATGATAAAAATACCTCACGGAAAGAGGTGAAGCTAGCAAAGCTTAGCTATACTCAACCTGGAAGTGAAGAAATTGTTGATCAACAAACTGATGAAAATCTTGATAACACTGACGAAGGCGAAATTGATTTACCTCACACTGAGGTTGAAACTAAAAATAAGATCCCTAATAACCTTACTATTGAGACCACTACTCATAATTATCAAATGGTCAGAGATAGGCAAAGAAGATAAGTTAAACCTAACCATAGATATGAAACAAATAATATGATAGATCTTGCTTTAGTTTCTAGTAAAACTTTAGAACATTTAGAACCTTCATCTTTTGAACATTGTTACCACGCATTATCTCTCCTCTGTTAGCCCAAGAATAACTAACCAAAAGGGGGTGAATTGGTTTTTGAAACTTTTTCGACAGTTAGTCTCAAAACTATTCAATACACAATAAACAAATGCAAAGTGTAATAAAAGAGATAACTTTGCAAATTCGATAACTTAATTCAAGTATAGATATAGCACTATATAAATGGCAATGTAAAGTAAAGTGCAATGAAATAAAGATAACAAGCGAATTCAATGGGGTTCAATACAATGCAATGATCTACGTCCCGTTACCAAGCTCTCCGTCACGAGCAAGGTCAAATGCACTACAATGGTAATTTACAAACAAGGAGTGCCGATGTTTAAGTGACTTACAACAATGAACACTTATCTTTAGGTGACTTACAACAAGGAGCACCTACCCTTAAATAACATACAATAAGGAACACTTATCCTTAAGTGATTTACAACAATGAACACTTATCCTTAGGTGACTTACAACAAGGAGCAACAATCGATTTTTCACAATGATCTCGAAATCACCAAAATAGAAATGATAATTTTACAATTTGAAATAACTCTCTTACCAAATGATATAATCAAGTTAACTATTAGACGGTTAGGATAACACTTCGATAGATAGCAAATAATAAAATTCAAGTGTTTATGTAGTAAACTTTGATAATTTATGGATAATGAAATAGTTTATATCTTTATATCAAAGTTTTCAACATATGATCTATCTTAACAAATAATACAAGTTAATTATGAAGAGAGATGTACACTTCAATATAAGTGTTGGCAAATAAAACTTCTATAAAAAATAAAGATATATGAGATTGATAAGTTTTCTTGTAAAATAGAATTCTTGATGAAATAGATAAAAACTAGTTTGATCAATCAAGAAATTATTTTGTAATAAATGAAATAGAATGTAGAATCAAGTTAACCCAATGATTTTCAATAAATAAGCTCTCTTAACATCTCTTGTAAATTCTTAGAGTTGAATGTAAAAGAGATGACTATTTATAGATCAAAAGGTTGAGAATCAATCACTTTCTCGGTTGAGCAATTTCGATCGATCGAAGTGTGAATATAGCTGTTGGAAAATCAAATCATTGAAGTTTCGACTAACACTTTGGTCGAGTGGATCGGTCGACTGGTAGAAGTTCGTTCGACCAGTGGACTTTCGGTTGACCAATTTTGGTTGAGCAAAATGATTGGATTTTGGATTTAGTTTACTATATCAAAAATGTTCGTTTTCCAAAATTGTCTTCATTTCTAAAACGTTTTTATACAAGTGATGAATTATGAAATATGTTTTGAGTTTTAATCACTTGCTAAGAATCGATTAGTTAATACATTTACATTTAAATTTCGATAAACAATTTCTAAGTTTTAATTTTTAAACTTCTCGTTCTTGGTCTCTTCGAGTTGTATCTTCAATTCAATCGTCGTATGCAAATCGCTATTGTTTCGAACCTCATGTCTCCAATTTTATTAATATGTAATAATCACTATAGACACTCAAAAATCAATTTGTTAGAAATAAACGCAATATGTTTGTGATAATCAAAACGAGACATCAACCATATGTCAACAATATTCAACTTAGATAAGCGCAAGACCAAAGAATAAAATAGAAAATCAAAAGCAATGTTCAAATTAACTTCAGGCTGTTCTGATATGCATTTCTTTTTAAATTCAAAAGTGTGATGGTTTCTCTCATTTCTTCCTGTGTTCCAGTCTCGATCTTATTCAAGTTCACAGTTTCTAACACGTTAAACTAGCGAGGCCTATAAAGTAATGAACTCTATGAGCATAGGACCGATAGCCAATATACAGGCACCTGAACTTTGTAGTTCACTAACGTGCCAATCTCTTGAACTTGTATTGATCTTTCGGTTATGTTTGTCTTTTCTTTTACATGAGAGTTAACTAATATGGTTTTGGATGCTTTAGAAAGTGTTTGTTACGCAGAAGCACCGTTGTATCATTCAGATTCCTGTTAAAAGTATTGGTAGTTTAATTAATTTTGTGTTTAGCTGAATAATCCCTGAGTTTTAGGGAAGAGTTTGAAAGAGTCTTTCCCGTTGAGCGTTATTTTAGGAAAATCCCATGATCTTAGTGTTTGTCATTCATGGTACCTATCCCCTTTTTTTTCTTCTGTTATCTCAAGTTGTAAGGCTATTTAAAGCCAAGGCCATTATTCAATAAATTGAATTCTCTTCCATTGACATTTCAGAATAAACAACATATGGTATTAGAGTCTGTCACTAAGGCTTGAAAACTCAACAAAGCAGTAGCTTTCTAACTTGCAACAACAAGAGTTAATGGCCCGAGAAGGAAGTAATTTTGTGCAACCAGCTATCCCAAGTTTCGACGGACACTATAATCATTGGACTATGCTCATTGAAAATTTCTTGTGCTCTAAAGAATATTGGAACCTGGTAGAGAATGGGATCACAATGTATGCTGAAGGAATTGTTTTAAGTGATGCTTAAAACAAAGCCCTGGAAGATCAGAAACTGGAGGACCTGAAGACCAAAAACTACCTCTTCCAAGCCATAGATCGAGCCATTTTGGAGACAATCTTGAAAAAGGACACAGCAAAAGACATATGTGATTCGATGAAAAAAAAGTATCGAGGTACCGCTAGAGTCAAACGTGCACAGTTGCAGGCTCTTCGTAAAGAGTTTAAGATGTTTCACATGGGGGTGGGAGAATCAGTCAATGACTATTTTGCAAGAGTGCTTACAGTAGCCAACAAGATGAGAATCCATGGAGAAAAGATGGATGATGTGGTGGTAATTGAAAAGATTCTGAGATCTATGACAGCAAAATTTGATTATTTGGTTTGTTCCATTGAGGAATCCAACGAGATAGATGACATTTCCATTGATGAATTGCAAAGCAGCCTGCTTGTGCATGAACAAAGAATTATTGGCCATGTAATGGAGGAACAAATGCTGAAAGTGAGTTAAGAAAACAACTCAGCTGGGAGATGAGGGGTCGTGGAAGCTATAGAGGTCGTGGGAGAGAAAGAGGGAGACAAGGTTCATTTGATAAGTCTAATGTTGAATGTTATCGTTGTTATGAATTTGGGCATTTTCAATATGAGTGCCATAAAAATGAGCAAAGTAACAGAGCAAATTTTGCTGAAGCTGAAGAAGAAATGTTGCTTATGGCTTATGTCAATATGGAAGAAGATACCGTTTACAAGTTGTGGTATATTGATTCCGGATGCAATAATCACATGAGTGGAGACAATGAGCTTTTTGTGCAACTTGATGAAAGCTTCAAAGAGGATGTAAAGCTAGGAAACAACTCTAGCATGTGTGTCAAAGGGAAATGAGACATCAACATTGAAGTAAATGAAGTAGAGTGATGCATCTCTGGAGTTTTCTATGTACCTGCATTGAAGAGCGATCTGATCAGCCTTGGTCAATTGTAAGAAAAGGGATTTGCCATTCTTCTTCAAAAGAATGTGTCAAATCCTTCATCCTGAGAAAGGCGTATTATTACAAGCTAATATGGCTCCAAACAGAATGTTTCCACTACAAACAAAGGCTTTATCTAGTGATCCTAAGTGCTTCAAATCTACCACTCAAGAGGATACAAGCTGACAGTGGCATTACAGGTATGGACATCTAAGTTTCAATGGTCTGAAAACTTTACAACAGAAGCAAATGGTTACTGGATTACCAAGGCTGCAAGCTCCCTAAAAAATTTGTGAAGAATGCATGATTGGAAAGCAACACCGTGAGTCATTTCCTCAACAAAGCACCTGGATGTCATCAAAAATTCTTCAACTAGTCCACTCAGACATATGTGGACCTATTAATCCTATCTCCAACAGTGGCAAGAGGTACTTCATAACTTTTATTGATAATTTTAGTAGGAAATTTTGGATGTATTTCTTATCTGAAAAATCTGAGGCTATAACTGTTTTTAAGAAGTTTGAAATTATGGTTGAGAAAGAAGTCGGGATATTTATTAAAGCATTTCGTAGTGATCGTGGAGGAGAATTCACTTCACATGAGTTTACTACCTTTTGTGAAGAAAATGGTGTACGTAGACAGTTAACGACGGCCTACACCCTGCAGCAAAATGGGAATTTAGAAAGGAAAAATTCTACCATTATGAATATGGTATGTTGCATGCTCACAAGAACAAAAGTGCCTAAGACTTTTTGGCCCAAAGCTGTGAATTGGAGTGTTCATATCTTGAATAGAAGTCCAACATTTGCTGTGAAGGATATGACTCCAGAAGAAGTTTGGAGTGGGAACAAACCAGGAGTTGCTCATTTCAAAGTGTTTGATTGCTTAGCTTATGCTCATGTTAAAGATAAGCTAAGAAGCAAACCTGAAGACAAAAGTGTACCATGTGTTATGCTTGGGATTCATGAGGAGTCTAAGGCTTATATGTTGTATAATCCAGTTACTAAAAGAATCATAGTCCAGAGAGATGTAATTTTTGAAGAAAAAGCTTGTTGGAATTGGATAGATAAAGGAGAAGAAGAGATAACTGTGGATCTTGAAGAAAATGAGGAGAATTTAGTAGTGGACACTAGTCGAGTAGGCTTAGCCGATGAAAATGAATCATCTGCAGACAACTTAGAGGAGCACAGAATCAGAGAACCAAGATTAAGAAGATCTCCTGTTGAAAAGATACTGAGTACTGTTACTATTGCTTGATCCTCGAAAAAACAACCCGTTGCCACATTATCAACAACCGAAGCTGATTTCATAGTTGCAGCCTCTTGTGCTTGTCAAGCTGTTTGGATGAGGAGAATACTTGAAGCATTATGCTGTACACAAAGGGAGGCTACTAAGATATTTTGTGACAACAGCTCTACTATAAAATTATCAAAGAATCATGTTCTACATGGAAGGAGCAAACATATAGACATCAGATTTCACTTTCTTTGTGATCTTACTAAATATGGTGTGGTGGAGCTGGTTCATTGTCAAAGCCAGGAGCAGGTAGCAAATATTTTTACCAAACCATTAAAGCTGGAGACTTTCTTGAAGATGCGCAACCTGCTTGGAGTTAAATTAAATCCATGTGTAAGAACCATGTTCAGTTTAGGGGAGGATGTTAAAAGTATTGGTAGTTTAATTAATTTTGTGTTTAGCTGAATAATCCCTGAGTTTTATGGAAGAGTCTGAAAGAGTCTTTTCTGTTGAGCATTATTTTAAGAGAATCCCATGATCTTAGTGTTTGTTATTCATGGGACCCATCCCCTTTTTTTCTTCTGTTATCTCAAGTTGTAAGGCTATTTAAAGCCAAGTCCATTATTCAATAAATTGAATTCTCTTCCATTGACATTCTAGAATATACAATAATTCCTAGGAGTCAAAATTTAGAAACCGAGGAAGCAATTTGGAAACTCTCGTTAAAATCTTCCTATAATGACCAAAGTTTTCCCTGGGAAATCATTCTCATTCCTTGGAGTTATATGGGAAACATATATCTTTCTACCATCGCCGTTCTTATATGGGAAGGCATCAACCACTTTGTATCAATAATACATTTATTTATATTATTTACTTTCCTTGAATTTTATGTGCGTGACACGTGGTTTCTTCTAAAAGATAGCGGTTGACGGTTAAACTGTCTGTCCAAATGGTTTGTGTCTGTTGAAAACACAACTTTTCGACTGTTGTGTCTTTTGGACACAACTTTTCAACTTCTATATAAAGGTTCTCATACCCCGATTTTCATTCATTCCAAAATCAATTCTGATTTTATTCTTCTTCCAAATTTATTCATTCATCTCTGCATTATTCCATATTTTGCAATTCGGTATAGAAAAATATATTCGTACATTTTAGTCATTCAATTTTTAGAGAGATCAAAACGTGAGTATGTTCGTCGGGTCTTGTAATTTGGAGTGCTATCGTTATAAGTCGATGTCGTTGTATCTTGGGAGACGAGTGTCGGAATACCGTCAGCACGAGTGCGAGATATTATCATCTTAAGGAGAAAGAGTCGAACTCTTACCTCGACCATTAACATTTTATATCGTTCATTTTTTCAAGTCGTAATTCTGCCCAAATCAATTTACGGTAATATCATTATTTGCCAACATATTCCATGTTCAAATAGTTGCCTTAGAGTAAAGTATGCCAAATTAACTCAATGGACAAATATTCAACTTAGATAAGCACAAGACCAAAGAATAAAATAGAAATCCAGAATCAATGTTCAAATTAACTTCAGGCTGTTCTGATATGCATTTCTTTTTAAATTCAGAAGTGTGATGGTTTCTCTCATTTCTTCCAGTGTTCTAGTCTCGATCTCATTCAAGTTCATAGTTTCTAACACGTTAAACTAACGAGGCCTATAAAGTAATGAACTCTATGAGCATAGGACCGGTAGCCAATATACAGGCACCTGAACTTTGTAGTTCACTAACGTGCCAATCTCTTGAACTTGTATTAATCTTTCGGTTATGCTTGTCTTTTCTTTTACATGAGAGTTAACTAATATAGTTTTGGATGCTTTAGAAAGTGTTTGTTACGCAGAAGCACCGTGGTATCATTCCAATTCCTACTAAAAGTATTGGTAGTTCAATTAATTTTATGTTAGCTGAATAATCCCTGTGTTTTAGGGAAGAGTTTGAAAGAGTCTTTTTTGTTGAGCGTTCTTTTAGGAGAATCCCATGATCTTAGTGTTTGTTATTTACGTGACCTATCCCCTTTTTTCTTCTGTTATCTCAAGTTGTAAGGCTATTTAAAGCCAAGTCCATTATTCAATAAATTGAATTCTTTTCCATTGACATTTCAGAATATATAATATATGTATCATAGTCTCTCACTAGGGCCTGAAAACTCAACAAAGCAGTAGCTTTCTGACTTGCAACAACAAGAGTTAATGGGTGGAGAATGAAGTAATTTTGTGCAACCAGCCATCCTACGTTTCGACGCACACTATAATCATTGGTCCATGCTCATTGAAAATTTCTTGTGCTCTAAAGAATATTGGAACTTGGTAGAGAATGGGATCACAACGTATACTGAAGGAATTGTTTTAAGTGATGCTTAAAACAAAGCCCTGGAAGATCAGAAACTGGAGGTCCTGAAGACCAAGAACTACCTCTTCCAAGCCATAGATCGAGCCATTTTGGAGACAATCGTGAAAAAGGATACAGCAAAAGACATATGTGATTCGATGAAAAAGAAGTATCGAGGCATCGCTAGAGTCAAACGTGCACAGTTGCAGGCTCTTCGTAAAGAGTTTGAGATGTTTCACATGGAGGTAGGAGAATCAGTCAATGACTATTTTGCAAGAGTACTTACAGTAGCCAACAAGAAGAGAATCCATGGAGAAAAGATGGATGATGTGGTGGTAATTGAAAAGATTCTGAGATCTATGACACTAAAATTTGATTATGTGGTTTGTTCCATTGAGGAATCCAACAAGATAGATGACATTTCCATTATGAATTGCAAAGCAGCCTGCTTGTGCATGAACAAAGAATTATTGGCCATGTAATGGAGGAACAAATGCTGAAAGTGAGTCAAGAAAACAACTCAGCTGGGACAGGAGGGGTTGTGGAAGCTATAGAGGTCGTGGGAGAGGAAGATGGAGATAAGGTTCATTTGATAAGTCTAATGTTGAATGTTATCATTGTCATGAATTTGGGCATTTTCAATATGAGTGCCATAAAAAAGAGCAAAGTAACAGAGCAATTTTTGCTGAAACTGAAGAAGAAATGTTGCCTACGGCTTATGTGAATATGTAAGAAGATATTGTTGACAAGTTGTGGTATCTTGATTCCGGATGCAATAATCACATGAGTGGAGACAATGAGCTTTTTGTGCAACTTGATGAAAGCTTCAAAGAGGATGTAAAGCTAGGAAACAACTCTAGCATGTGTGTCAAAGGGAAATGAGACATCAACATTGATGTAAATGAAGNGTGTGTCAAAGGGAAATGAGACATTAACATTGATGTAAATGAAGTAGAGTACTGCATCTCAGGAGTTTTCTATGTACCCGAATTGAAGAGCAATCTGATTAGCCTTGGTCAATTGTAAGAAAAGGGATTTTCCATTCTTATTCAAAAGAATGTGTGCCTCCATCATCCTGAGAAATGTGTACTGTTACAAGCTGAGATGGCTCCAAACAGAATGTTTCCACTGCAAACAAAGACTTCATCTAATGATCCTAAGTGCTTCAAATCTACCACTCAAGAGGATACAAGCTGACCGTGGCATTACAAGTATGGACATCTAAGTTTCAATGGTTTGAAAACTTTACAACAAAAGCAAATGGTTACTGGATTACCAAGGCTGCAAGCTCCCTCAAAAATTTGTAAATAATGCATGATTGGAAAGCAACACTGTGAGTCATTTCCTCAACAAAGCACCTGGAAGTCATAAAAAATTCTTCAACTAGTTCACTCAGACATATGTGGACCTATTAATCCTATCTCCAACAGTGGTAAGAGGTACTTCATAACTTTTACTGATGATTTGAGTAGGAAAACTTGGATGTATTTCTTATCTGAAAAATCTGAGGCTATAACTGTTTTTAAGAAGTTTAAAATTATGGTTGAGAAAGAAGCCGGGGTATTTATTAAAGGATTTCGTAGTGATCGTGGAGGAGAATTCACTTCACATGAGTTTACTACATTTTGTGAAGAAAATGGTGTACGTAGACAGTTAACGACAGCCTACACCTCGCAGTAAAATGGGAATTTAGAAAGGAAAAATCGTACCATTATGAATATGGTACGTTGCATGCTCACAAGAACAAAAGTGCCTAAGACTTTTTGGCCCGAAGCTGTGAATTGGAGTGTTCATATCTTGAATAGATGTCCAACATTTGCTATGAATGATATGACTCCAGAAGAAGTTTGGAGTGGGAACAAACTAGGAGTTGCTCATTTCAAAGTGTTTGATTGCTTAGCTTATGCTCATGTTAATGATAAGCTAAGAAGCAAACTTGAAGACAAAAGTGTGCCATGTGTTATGCTTGGGATTAGTGAGGAGTCCAAGGCTTATAGGTTGTATAATCCAGTTACTAAAAGAATCATAGTCAGGAGAAATGTAATTTTTGAAGAAAAAGCTTGTTGGAATTGGATAGATAAAGGAGAAAAAGAGATAACTGTGGATCTTGAAGAAAATGAGGAGAATTCAGTGGTGGATACTAGTCGAGCAGGCTTAGCTGGTGAAAATGAATCATCTGCAGACAACTTAGAGTAGCACAGAATCAGAGAACCAAGATTAAGAAGATCTCCTGTTGAAGAGATACGGAGTATTGCTAATATTGCTTGATCCTCGAAAAAACAACCCGTTGTCACATTATCAACAACTGAAGCTGAGTTCATAGTTGCAGCCTCTTGTGCTTGTCAAGCTGTTTGGATGAGGAGAATATTTGAAGCATTATGTTGTACACAGAGGGAGGCTACTAAGATATTTTGTGGCAACAGCTCTACTATAAAATTATCAAAGAATCATGTTCTACATGGAAGGAGCAAACATATAGACATCAAATTTCACTTTCTTCGTGGTCTTACTAAAGATGGTGTGGTGGAGCTGGTTCATTGTCAAAGCCAAGAGCAGGTAGCAGATATTTTTACCAAACCATTTAAGCTGGAAACTTTCTTGAAGATGTGCAACCTGCTTGGAGTTAAATTAAATCCATGTGTAAGAACCATGTTCAGTTTAGGGGAGGATGTTAAAAGTATTGGTAGTTTAATTAATTTTGTGTTTAGCTGAATAATCCCTGAGTTTTAGGGAAGAGTTTGAAAGAGTCTTTTCTGTTGAGCATTATTTTAGGAGAATCCCATGATCTTAGTGTTTGTTATTCATGGGATCTACCCCCTTTTTTTCTTCTGTTATCCCAAGTTGTAAGGCCATTTAAAGCCAAGTCCATTATTCAATAAATTGAATTCTCTTCCATTGACATTCTAGAATATACAATATTTCCTAGGAGTCAAAATTTAGAAACCGAGGAAGCAATTATAAAGCAATTTGGAAACTCTTGTTAAAATCTTCCTATAATGACCAAAGTTTTCCCTGGGAAATCATTCTCATTCCTTGGAGTTATATGGGAAACATATATCTTTCTACCATCGCCGTTCTTATATGGGAAGGCATCAACCACTTTGTATCAAGCTTCAGAGAAAGACAAAACATTTTCAATTGTACATTTCATATTGAGGACGCTACGATTTAAACAGGTAACTATGAAATGTGCAAGGAAACTCTATTTTCACACTTTTAGATTGTTTTTCTCATAATTCTTTTAGGGGATCATCAGGAAAGCTGAAGCAAGTAGACATAGTGAGTTTTCTTAAATATCTCACTCGACGAATATTACTTGGATCAGCATAAGACTAGATAATGAAACAGGAACCGAGACCAAAGTTCAAATAGACTTTCAACTGCTCTGATGTGGATTTGATTGGTCCAAAACTGTGGTGTAACATCCATTATGGAAGTTCATAGGTTATTGCTTTCTAATTCACCATAAACTGCAACTTGTGATAGATAATGGGTTCCTTTTTTCATTTGCACTTCTATTAAGGAGTGGAAAGTGACCTCCACTCCATCAAATAAGAAGATTTTAATAGATTTTTATTTATTTTTCAATACAAGATATTTTTCTCCTGCAGAAACTGCATTAAATAAAACACCAAATGAAATTAAAAATCAAGATGAATGCTCTGGAAAGTGCCACAAGTTTGTAACACAGAAGCATAGTGATATTGTTCTGATTTCCTGGAGTTATCAATGCTTTGTTAAACAAATGATGGCTTATTTGTTAACGTGAACTAAACCGTATAGAACAATATTAAAGAAGAAATAGAAACTAAAATCTTGTCATATTATAGTATCCATCTTGTTCAGTAGTATGTGCCAAACATGCTTGGAAGGTTCCCTGATGTTTTAAGACTACTTTCAACGAAGAGAAGAGAGGAAGCTCATTTTCCCTGATGCTATTGGCTGGATTCATGATTTATTTTGTTTGTTTTTGGTCTTTGGAGAAATTAATGGTCCCTCCATTTGGCTTTTCTTGAAAGAAAGAGATATAAAAATAGGGAAAATTGCTGTAACGATCCCAAAGTTTTTGACTTTTTTTGCAAACTTTACATTAGCCTTCATTTTACGTCATCTACAATCTCAAACCTTAAAAAAAAAAAAACAGCATCTAAAGTCCAAATAGATGATTTCTGTTAATTTGGCCGTTAATTGACCCAATAAATTGATTTTGATCAATTTTAAAGGGGTAAAATAATAACTTTGAATTAGAATTTAAAAACTAAAAAATCAAAATCAAAACCCAATCACTTTTCATCTTTTCCTTCCCACACCTACACCCACACCCCCACGCCCACCCCGCCTCCTAAACCCAACCAAAAAATCCACCACCATAGCCCCGTCGTAACAATCCAAATTTTTTATTCAAATTTTAACCCAAATGTTTGTTCTCATTATAAGTAGCTAAATTACTAGCATATAATTATTAAATTCTTGTCATCGTTCAGTGAACTAACAAAATAAAGATCATCACTGCGGATAAACACATGCAATCAAAGCATTATTCTACAGAAAATGCTGAAAATTATCCCTTAGGTTTANAGGTTTAAAAGAATAAACTAAATATAATTTTATTTTATTTTTTTAAGAAAAGTATGATGAATCAGATCATCAAGATTCCAATTAAATTTTAAAAGATAAAAGCTATATACTGTTTATAATAAATTTGGCATACAATATTTTTCAAATTCGATACAAATCTCATAACTATTAATTTCTTAAATAACTACCACATTTCATTTGATCGTAGTTGTTTTCATTTTTCTCATAAAAAAATCTCAAATGAATTTGCAACCTCGAGATGAGCAATTTTTTATTGAGATTTAGTTAGAAAATCAATAATTATACGCACTTAAAAATATCAAAACAGGAAAAAGACTTAATTGATAACAGAATCCGAACAATCGATCATTAACAATTCCTTAACGCCCCAAACAGAAAAATAAAGTTCAATTAAGTAGAAATACAAAATGGTGTATACGTCAAACTTTAATTGACAATTTCGAACAACAAAAACACCAATCAAAATACAGAAAAGAAGTCAAGATCAGATGTTCACTTAATTAATGTATATTATATAAATCTCCTACAAGCTATTTTCCTGGTATTGTATATTATGTAAAATTTCTGCAAAAGTTATTTTCTAGAATTGAAAAGGAAATACAAAATGACAAAGGAGAGTCCCTAAATATTTTACATTTCGACGAGAGTTTTACGTATTGTTTATTTAATAATTTCCACAAACTGTAATTCAAGTGATGAAACCATTCCAAATATCATTTTATTTTGCAACATAGTCAATAAATATGGAATTGATTTCACAAATAAAAATATATTTCAAATTCTACAAGCAGAGGGATTCATAACGTAAGGGAATAAAATTTTAGACATGTTACACTAAATTTGATTTATTAACTATATTGAATCCAGGTAAAACGCCAACACTTAATGGCTCACCAACCAACGACTAATTCTAATTTGTAAGAGGTAGGGAAAAAATGGGTGAATATATGAGAATACTGAGTATGACACGAGTATTGTGTAGTCCTAAATAAAAATATTAATTCATGCATCAAAATAATCATACTGTCATATCATATCTTTAAAATCTGGTAAGAGCTCATAACACTTTATATCATTTATAACGGATGACCATTATGAGATGTCATATCATATCTTGTAAATTCTTCAGCATAATATTTATTAACAAAAAGTAATAAAATTAAAGGGGCAAACTATTTGTACATCGAAATCCTATCTTGATTGATGAAAATGGTTTTTGAAAGAAAGACAATCGTTTTACGTTCCAAGACTTTTTCTTTGATGTAGTGCTTGAAATATTTATTTAAGGTAGACAAAAATTCTTTACGTGTATTCCATCCATAATATTTAAATTGCCTCATAAAGCCATGCGCTTTTCATGTAATTGGCTCAAGTTACTGATTTATCTTTTAGTGTATATTAAACACATGTTTGCAATTCATTTCAAACTCAAACAAGGCAATTTACCTAACTTCAATACAAGGACAACTAACACAGAGTCATGATTATCGTGTACTGTGTCAAGAAAATTGTCCAAAATATATTATATAATAGATCATTCAAACCTAAAAAAAAATACTATATCTTTCCAATGTAATCTACACATCAAAAACAAACCACGCCCAATTTAAAATTATTTTTTCTCTATTTCGCTAGAAGTACACGTGGGAATTGGATAGATTTTGATTCAATATTAACTTAATTAATTAAAAATTAAAGTAATATCTTTCAACCTCAATAACATGGACATAATTTATTCGAAATAATTATTTCTCGGGTTCAAAGTGCATTATTTAATTCGAGCTACATAATGAACACAATATTTCACAGTATAATTACATATGAACACAGTATAATTTCGTATGAACATAGTCGAAGACCAACATTTCTTAAACATCCCGAGCAATCTATTAATGCTTGTAGCTCCAATCACTTGATTTTTGTTACACAACTTGAGCAAAAGTACGACATAAATAACTGTAGAATTAGCCCCAATCTTTGTAGCATGAAGTCGCAGTCTCAATTCTTGAAGTAGCTGATAAACTTTATGTCAATGCAATCCAGACCTCATAACCAGTGTTTATTCATTGTTAACCGTTGTAAAGAACTTCCAAATGTAAAATAATAATGTAACCATTTTAGATTCTACAACAATCTTCCTCATTAATCTGTGGCTAATCTTTAGTGATTACATAATTTTAGATGCTGGGAAAGGATATGAGAATTAGAGAGGAATGGTAAAGCCGGTGAGAGAAGATTCTGGTCATGATTTTTTTTTTTGGAAAAAAAGCTATATATTTGGTGAATTTTAAAAGGTAAGTGGTGTATATTTGGATAGGGGAATAAATTTTTTGAATGATTTCAATATATTGATGAAGACTGTTAGATTTTCTAAGATTCAAGAGTCCAGATTATTTGTCATATTACTTTGTCAAATGTATTGGTTGGCGGAACGCCCTATATATATATGAAAATAATTAATTCTATTCTAGAAAAGTTTCGGGACTTTACAATCACCCCTCCTTATTATATTTTCATCCTTGAAAATTATCTTGGTTAATTGAAGAGTTCTAGATACTTGGTTTTAATCTCCTCTTCCTTTTCCCAAATTGATTCGTCAAGGCCATGATTTCACCATTGAACTTTGACTAAGGAAACCTCTCTATTTCTTAATTGGTGAACCTTTCTATTCAAAATCATCATCGAGACTTCTTCATATGACAAGTCTTTTTGTACATTCAAAGTCTGACAACTTACCACGTGGCTAGGGTCATGAATATATTTTCAAAGTATCGAAACATTGAACACATTATGTACTACTGTGAGTTCGGGTGGTAAGGCAAGTCGGTAAGCTACAATACCAATTTTTTCAAGAATTTTCAGTACACCCTTCATTGGTGCTATGTTTAGAAAACTTTTTCACCCACTTGAAATTCCAAATCCTTTCTTCTACCATCAACATAAATTTTCCGTCGATCTTGTACTATTTTTATTCTTACTCTAATCTTATCAACATCCTCAATTGTTCGTTCAATGATTTGAGGACCATAAGTTCTATTATCTTCGAACTCGTCCCAATGGATAGGGAATCTGCACTTCCAACCACAGAAAGCTTTATAGGGGGCCACCCCATAGTGGTCTGAAAGCTATTGTTGTAAGCAAATTCCAACAACGGTAGATGTGTCCGCTAAGATCTAAAACACATGCCTGCAACATATCATCAAGAGTTTGAATGATTCTTTCTGATTGTCCATTCGTCTATGGATGATAAGCAGTACTAAACTTCAGTTTCATTCCCACGACTGCCTATAAGCTTCTTTAAAACTTTGATGTGAATCTCGAGTCTCTATCTGAGACAATGGTGACTGGAATTTCATGCAATTTAACTATTTCCCTAACATATAACTATGAGAGTTGCTCCATATTGAAATTTACTTTGATTGGCAGAAAATGAGCTGACTTCGTCAAACGATCAATTACTACCCAAATAGTATTGTGACATCTTAATGATCACGGAAAGCCTACCACAAAGTCCATCACTAAGTGTTCCCATTTCCATTCTGGAATATCCAACGATTTCACTAGTCCTGATGACCTTTGATGTTCTGCCTTAATCTGTTGATAGATAATACATTTATCTACGAACAGACCAATTCCTCTTTTCATGTTTCTTCACCAAAATATATCTCGAAGATCTCAATATATCTACATACCACCTAGATTTGCAGTATACAATGTGGAGTGAGCTTCTTCCAATATTTTGTTTCTTATACTTTCATCCTTAGGTACACACAATATTACTTTAAAGGGCACCGCATTATCTGCAGATACTTCAATTCCTTTACATTTGTTTGTACCAACTTCAGTCTTAATCTTCTGTAAAAATGGATCATTATCCGGTGCTTTCTTGATTCAATCCCGAATAATAGGTTGTATCATAAACGATTTTAGTTTCGTTGTAGTTTGAGTTGACTGTGTGATGACCTCCAATCTCAATTTCTCGAAGTCCTTTAATAAATGTCTTTGCACTGTGGGTAAAGTTGCTAACTGCGATCTTGTCTTCATGTTTAAGGCATCTACGACTAGTTAGCCTTACCAGGATGGTAATGAATTGTACAGTCGTAATCTTTCACTAACTCCAACCATCCCCTCTGTCTTATATTTAGTTCCTTCAGTGTGAAAAAATATTTGAGACTCTTGTGGTCCGTATAGATTTTACACTTCCCTCCATACAGATAGTGATGTCATATCTTTAGGGCGTGAACTTCCGCTGCAAGCTCCAAATCGTGCGTTGGGTAATTCCGTTCATACTACTTTAATTGTCCTGAGGTATAAGCAATCACCTTTTTATGTTGCATTAGAACACATCTCAAATCCTGCTTGGAGGCGTTGCTATAACTTATAAACACATCCAAACCTTCAGGTATCTTCAATACAGGAGCCGAGACTAATTTCTGCTTGAGTTCCTAGAAACATTTTTCACATTTTTCTATCAATTGAAACTTCACACCCTTTCTAGTCAACTAAGTTATCGGCCCTACTATTTTTGAGAAACCATTAATAAATCTCCTATAATAGTCAGCCAATCCTCAGAAACTGCGAACTTTACTCATTTTGGTTGGTCTAGGCCAATTTGTTACTACTTCTACTTTAACTAGGTTTACTTTAATACCCAGAGCGGTAATCACGTGACAAGAAAACCTACTCGATCAAGCAAAAACTCACACTTCTTGAATTTGGCATATAATTTTTCCTTCCTTAAAGTTTCGAGTACTACTCGGAGTTGTTCCTCATGTTACCTCTTATTTTTGAAGTAGACAAGTATATATTCAATAAATATTATGACGAATTGGTCTAAGTACTAATAGAACACTCGATTCATAATATCCATAAATATACCAGGAGCATTGGTCAAACCAAAAGGCATGATGGTGAATTCATAATGTCCATAGATAGTCCTGAAAGCAGTTTTCGGTATATCGCTTGCTTTGACCTTCAACTGATGATACCCCTACCTTAAGTTGATCTTCGAAAACACCTTTGCACTTCTTAACTGCTCGAATAAATTGTCTATTCTTGGTAGTGGGTATCTATTTTTGATATTCAAATGATTCAATTCTTGATAGTCAATGCACATCCTCATACTCCCATAATTCTTCTTCACCAAAAAAAAAAAATACCGGAGTGCCCCAAGGAGATACACTCGGTCGAATGAAACCTTTTTCTAGCAACTCCTCCAACTCCAACTTTAATTCTTGAAGTTCTTTCGACGCCATTCTATACAGGGCCTTAGAAACTGGTGCTATTTTGGGGCCAAGTCACTTGTAAACTCCACCTGTCTATCTTGGAATGCCTGGTAGATCTTCTCGGAATACGTCTGCAAAGTCTCACACAACGTTAATATCATTCGTGGTTGTTTCTGTATATTTGAGACCTATGATATTAACTAAGAATCCCTGACATGACTTCTTTCTCAGCATCTTCTCCGCTTGTAAAACTAATATGAGATGAGGTAGAGACTTGAACTTTGCTATAAGGAAACGAAACTCTTCCACTCCCGGTCAATGAAATAATACTTCTTTCTAGTGACATCGTATTGTCGCATGATTACATCCCAACTAGTCCATGCCTAGTATAATATCAAAATCTTTCATTTCTAAAATGTATAGATTTCCCTCTAGTATCTTTCCGTCAATCTTTAGCTTAATAACCCAGTTATCTGATTCGTACAAAGAGTTCTTCCTGAAGGGTTACTAACTTCTAACGCATTATCTGTTTTCACATATGTAGTGTTTGACTTAGTGACGAAAGATGTAGAGATAAAAGAATGTGTAGCTCCAGAGTCAAAAAGAACATAAGCAGGTACATTCGATAATAATAAAATACCAGCTATCACATTTGGATCATGCTCAGCTTCCTGCCGATTCAGTGCAAAAACACGGACCCTTTTCTTTTGGTTCTTGTCCTGATCATCATCCTTCTTCTGTAAAGGCTTTATATAGTGTAATACAATGTGTCCTGACTTACCACACCGAAAACATATGTTCTTCCCAAATAAGCATTCACCTCTGTGGGGCTTATTACACTTAGGAGATGGTGTAATACTCCCACTTGTCCGACCGATACAAACTTATATGCTTAGTCTTTTATTCGGCCAGTTACGTCTGTCTTTGCTCTGATCATTCCACTTTCTTTTTCCCAATGACTTCTTGCTATGTTGGACATACTACTCAAAAATAGTCATCTGGTAAGAAATAGCATGAGCCCTCTCCAACATTTCTCGATATGAAGTGAAAGGGTAAGACATAATGATCATACCGATCTCTTGACGTAGTGCATTTTCGAATCTCACGATCTTCTTAACTTATGTATCTACCAACTGCGGGGCATACCTTGAGAGCTGCTCAATCTATCTTTTGTAATCAGTAAGCGTCAAGTTTCCCTGTCTAAACTGCAAAAACTCTGATTCCTTGAAATCTCTCAAAGCCTTGGAAAGTACTTTGCCATTACTTCATCCTTAAATTGTTCCCAAGTCAAGTTACGCTGCTGTTTTTCGGTCATAGTGCGTAAGATAGACTCCCACAAGTGATTGGCTGCTCCAACGAACATAAACTCTGCGCATAGTACTTTCTGTGTATTCGTACAAGCAACGAGTCGAAAGATGCATTCCAGACCTCAAATCCATTCCTCAACAGCCAGTGGGTTGGAACCACCGTCGAAAGTGTGAGACTTAGACGTACGAAACTGCTCAACCACTGAGACAACTCTATGGATAAACGGAGGTGCGTTTGGCGGTAGTGGTGCATTTTGTAGTGGAGGTGCATGATTCTGTTTGCTCAACTCTTGTACTGCTCGCAATAAGTTACGCATCAAATTCGTGTGAGTAGGTGGTGCCATTTCCTAAAATTTTATATCAAATTACCCGTCACATACCAATATCAAGTCTAATATGTTATACTTACATTTTCATAATACATATCATAAAATTAGCGAAAAAATTGCGAGTCTTAAAATTTGAAATTAGGCAATTTAAAAGATTTAATTTATACAAAAATTTGAATAAATTCCTTATTTTACCCCTTTACACACCTTAGAGTCGTTGAAGGTAGTCGATCGGTGGTCGTTGAGTGCCAATAATCTTTTATATTATTGTATGTTTAAAAATTTTCCAAAAGATTTACATAATCTTAAAACTTAAGTGTCTCTTTTTTTTTTTTTTAGAAGAAACTTTAAAATCTGTATGAATCTAAAGAAAGTGACACCTAAAGCTCTGATCCCATATTTTAACAACCCAAAATTTTTTATTCAAATTTTAACCCAAATGTTTGTTCTCATTATAAGTAGCTAAATTACTAGCATATAATTATTAAATTCTTGTCATCGTTCAGTGAACTAACAAATAAAGATCATCACTGCGGATAAACACATGCAATCAAAGCATTATTCTACAGAAAATGCTGAAAACTATCCCTTAGGTTTAAAAGAATAAACTAAATATAATTTTATTTTATTTTTTTAAGAAAAGTATGNAATTATCCCTTAGGTTTAAAAGAATAAACTAAATAAAATTTTATTTTAATTTATTTTTTTAAGAAAAGAATGATGAATCAGATCATCAAGATTCCAATTAAATTTTAAAAGATAAAAGCTATATACTGTTTATAATAAATTTGGCATACAATTTTTTTTCAAATATGATACAAATCTCATAATTATTAATTTCTTAAATATCTACCACATTTCGTTTGGTTGTAGTTGTTTTCATTTTTCTCACAAACAACATCTCAAATGAATTTGCAACCTTGAGATGCGCAATTGTTTATTGAGATTTAGCTAGAAATCAATAATTATAGGCACTTAAAAATATCAAAACAGGAAAAAGACATAATTGATAACAGAATCAGAACAATCGTTCATTAACAATTCCTTAACGTCCCAAACCAAAAAAAAAAAAAAAGTTCAGTTAAGTAAAATACAAAAAGTACCACGTATACATCAAACTTTAACTGACAATTTCAAACAACAAAAACACCAATCAAATCAGATGTTCACTTAATTAATATATATTATATAAATCTCCTACAAGCTATTTTCCTGGTATTGTATGTTATGTAAAATCTCAGCAAAAGTTATTTTCTAGAATTGAAAAGGAAATACAAAATGACAAAGGAGAGTCCCTAAATATTTGTTTATTTAATAACTTCCACAAACCGTAATTCACGTGATGAAACAATTCCAAATTTCATTTTACTTCACAACATAGTCAATAAATATGGAATTGATTTGACAAATAAAAATAATAAAATAAAATATGTTTCAAATTCTACAAGTAGGGATTCACGTAAGGGACTAAAATTTGAGACATGTTTCACTGAATTTGATTTATTAAATTTATTGAATCCAGGCACAACGGAAACACTTATTGCTCACCAACCGACGACCTGCTCTAACCTGTAAGAGGTAGGGAAAAAATGAGTGAGTATATGAGAATACTCAGTAGGACACGAGTATTGTGCGTTTCCAAATACAAATATTAATTCATGCATCAAAATGATCATACCGTCATATCATATTTTTAAAATCCGGTAAGAGCTCATAACACTTCTTATCATTTATAACGGATGGCCATTATCATATATCACATCATATTTTGTAAATTCTTCGGCATAATATTTATTAACAAGAATTAATAAAATTAAACGGGACAATCCATTTGTACCTCGAAATCCTACGTTGATTATGCCTAAAATATTGCCCAAAATATATTATATAATAGATCATTCAAACCTTTAAAAAATACTTTATCTTTCCAATGTAATCTACACATCAAAAACAAATCATGCCCAATGAAAAAAATATTTCTCTATTTCACTAGAAGTACATGTCGGAATTTGAAAGATTTTGATTCAATATTAACTTAATTAATTAGAAATTAAGGTAATATTTTTTAACTTCAATAACATGAGCATAACTTATTCGAAATAATTATTTCTCGAGTCCAAGGTGCATTAATTAATACGAGCTACATAATAAACCCAAAATTTGTAGACTAATTCTAACTCTATCAAAATTTAATTATTTGACCAAAAAAATAAGAATTTAAAACTTATGTCTCTATAATCCTTCACACACACACACACACACACATCATTGAAAATAATTAATTCTACTCTATAAAATTTTTGGGGCTTTACAAGCACCCATTTTTTAAAATATTTTTGTTCTCGAAAATTATCTTGGCTAATCGAAGAGTTCTGGATACTTGATTTTAAGCCCATCTTCATTTTCCCAAGTTGACTTGTCAAATCTATGATTTTTCCATTGAAGTCTGATCAGGGGAACCTCTTTATTTCTTAATTGGTGCATCTTTCTATCCAAAATCATCATCGGGACTTCTTCATATGACAAGTTTTTTTATATATCCAAAGTTTGATAACTTACCACGTGGTTGGGATCATGAATATATTTTCTAAGTATTGAAACATGGAACACATTATGTACTGCAATGAGTACGGTTGGTAAGACAAGTCGGTAAGCCACAATACCAATCTTTTCAAGAATTTCGAAAAGTCCAATGAACTGTGGTCTCAACTTCTCATTCTTACCAAATCTCAATACACCCTTCATTGGTGTCAACCACTTGAAATTCCAAATCCTTTCTTCTACCTTCAGCATAATTTTTTTGTCGATCTTGTGCTATCTTTATTTTTGCTCTAATCTTATCATCGACCTTAACTGTTCGTTCAATGATGTCAGGACACAAAATTCTATTCTCTTCGACCTCGTCCCAATGGAGATGGATATGTACTTCCTACCATAGAAAACTTCATAAGGGGCCATGCCTATAGTGACATGAAAGCTAATGTTGTAAGCAAATTTCAACAACGAAAGATGTGTCTCTCAACTACAGCCAAGATCCAAAACACATGCCCGCAACATATCTTCAAGAGTTTGAATGGTTCTTTCTGACCGTCCTATGGATGATAAGTAGTACTAAACTTCAGTTTCGTTCTCATGGCTGCCTGCAAGCTTCTCCAAAATTTTGATGTGAATCTCGAGTCTCTATCTGAGACAATGGTGATTGAACTCCATACAATTTAACTATTTCCCTGACATGTAACTGTGCGAGTTGCTCCATATTGAAATTTACTTTGATGGGCAGAAAATGAGTTCACTTCCTCAAACGATCAACCACTACCCAAATAGCATTGTGACCTCAAAATGATCTCGGAAAGCCTACCACAAAGTCCATCGTTAGGTGTTCTCATTTCCATTCTGGAATATCCAACGGTTTTAATAGTCATGATGGCCATTGATGTTCTACCTTAACCTGCGACAGACAATACATTTATCTACGAACAGACCAATTCCTCTTTTCATATTTCTCCACCAAAATATATCTCGAAGATCTCAATATATCTTCGTATCGCCTGGATGTGCAGTATACAGAGTGGAGTGAGCTTCTTCCAATATTTCGTTTCTTATACTTTCATCCTTAGGTACACCGCCTGAGCCGAGCTCGTGGCTCGTTGATTTTTGGGGCGAGCTCGGGCCCAAAATGAGCCGTTCGTAATTTTTAAATATTTATACTATATTAAAGATTTAAACGGTTAAACTTTTGTGTGTATATATATACACAAATTTTGTAAACAATTTTTTAAATATACATTTTCCAAAATATTTTTATTTTTATTTTTTTAAAAAAAGATAAACC
>CAIGRB010136889.1:43418-64918 GCA_903798255.1 Fraxinus quadrangulata
AAAAAGTTTCTCGTATAAGACAATTTTAAAATTTTAATGGAAATACTAAGATTCCCCTCAAGATCATCCCTTTTTTTGTGAAATTATTCCCATAGTTCACTCCACAAGTCTATTAGTCCCAGATCACCATATTATCCTTATTCACCATTTTTGTGGATTAAAAATCCTAGGACTTCCACCATTTTCAAGCAATTTTGAAGTTTGAGATTTGAAAATTGTTCCAAAAAGATGGTTTTGATTTGGTGGCAGAAAATGGAGAAAAAAGAAGAATTGTTGGGAAAGAAGGTGATGGCGACTGGTTTTGTTCGGCGGCCCTTTTTAATTTGGTCAAAATTAGTCAATTTTTTCTTTTTTGGGTCAACCAATGGTCAAATTAATAGAATCAATCTATTTGGACAATCTGTGCTAATTTTCGAAAGGTTTGAAATTGTGAATGACACAAAGTGAAGATTAAAGTAAAATCTGCAAAAAAAATCAAAGGTTTGGGATAGCTGCTACGATTATCCCAAAAAAAATATGATGAGTGCACCTATAAATTAGTGAAAGGAAAAAGAAAAGATTGATGAGGGATTGCGAGATATTTTCATTTTACACTTTTGGTAAAGCAGATGCTTTGTTACAAACCAAAGGTTAAAACCATGCACCTAATCATCTGAACTTAAACCCACCACCACGAGGGGGGAAAAAACAAAAAACATAAAGAAATGAAAAGCAAAAGAAATAAACCCTATAATATATAATATAGGTTCTATTCTTGACATAATTATGATCACGTTCTTTTGGAAGAAATCATGGAAAGCCTCACAAGAAGGAAAATATACATAAGAATAAATTGAGATTAAAAGTCATTCAAAAATAAATAGAAAAGAAAACATGTCTGTCTTATTTTGAAACCCAGCATTTTTGGAGGGAGATAGAGATAGAGAGAGAAAAGAGATGAAAATTCTCCTCATTTCTGCGCCCCTGTTTCGGCTACATTCTTCAAAAATACATTTTTCTTATCGTAACATTATGTACCAATCAAATAGTAAAAAATGATATCAATGAACTAAATTAAGAAGATTACGTGCATAAATTTCCCTTTTATTTTAGTTTTTTTACATAAGCCAATTTCAATGTTTCATGTCAAAAAAAAAAAAAAAAAATTAATGTAAAAAAACCTTCTAATGTGAATATTTTTTTTAACGTGTTTAGCCTATCTTTATTTTTTTTAGTTTGGTCATAGATATATCCTTGAACGAGACTGTACAATTCACTACTAATAAATTACGTGACATACGCTTGACATAATAAGATCCACATTATGATTGGATATCAATGATGTCAAATGAGCTTTGAGACCGTTCATTAGCCTATCTTAGCCCTCCTTATGTGTGTATATATGTCCATTAGCCCATCTTGGCCTGCCTTATATCCCATTCTGTATCTGTGTGTGTGTGTTTATATTGCCATTCTGTATCTGCAATTTACAATCTTTATCTTTGTGATAAATTTATTTGAAACTGTTTTTCCTGAAGCCTACACTGCTGACAAAATACTGAGGTTAATGAAGTACCCTATACATCTATTATCCTGCATTTATCTGATTGTGTACTTAGAAAAGTAGGAAAATCAGATTGTGGTAAGAATTTGGGGGAAAGATTGAGTAAATTGTATATGGTTAAATATTTACCAGATAAAATCTTCTTGTTGGAACAATTTTTCTCTCTATAAGTTATAGATCTTTTAAAAGATCTCGATGTGTTCAATAAAACAGTGCAAGACCTTGAGGACACTGGAGATGAAGTTCCTGATGATTACAAATCAATCACACTCTTAAACTTCTCTGGCAGGGATAACTTGACCGAGACATAGTTATCAATTGCTTGAAAGCTAGAGAAATAGAGCTTATATCCCTCTAGAGATGATAGTAATGGGACTGAAGGGCTAGTTGCTAGAGGAAAGAGTAACCCACCATGAAAAACACAATAAGATGGATAAGAGTAAACATAAGTCTAGAGCTACTGGAAGAAAGTCCGGGTTTGGTAAAATATTACATTTCACTCCGTCATAAGAGAAAACTGAACAGAGAAATGCTATAGGGACAGAGTAAGTGACCGGAAAAAATATACACACACTTCGCATTTCTTCATTGGCAGGTGAACAAAAGTTAAATTTGTAGCACACTAATCCAATTGATAAAAGTTTAATCTGTGGTCTAAACCTTTTGGCATCAGTTGAAATCACAAGTTTCATCTGTGGTCTAAACCTACCTAATGAAGGGTTCAAATTGTATGTTGTGAACTGTACTACGGAAGTAAACCAGATAGATCTAATTCGGATAAAACTAATCCATATTCAATGTTATTAGTGTACCAAATGTGCCTTGTACGCATGCATATTAATTAACTACAAAGTAAAAACAAAAAATAGTAGAACGAAAGTATAACTATACTTGTTACATGTTGCTGTATTGCTAAAACTTCGCTTATATGTTTACTAGGAGAAATAAATTATATTTAGTTTTCGATAAAAGAATCTTTTCAAAGAATTTTGCACGACCTTTAGGATTATAAATTAATTTTCTGTGAAGTTTATAATTTGATAAAATGAAAAATTCATGCAAACTAATCTAGTTTGGTTGCCTGTAACTTAAAACTTTAAAAATAGTACAATGATTTTCTTATTCACAGTTCTTTTTTGTTTTTATTTTTGTTTTTGTGTTAGTTTTTGTTTTTAAATCTTAGCCTTCAAAAGATTCTATGTTAAAGATTATTCAAAATCATCTTATACCCTTCTCAGTGTGGCACTATTTCGTGAGATCCCGACCTGACAACCAGATAGTACGTAGAAAAGTTGACATTGACTGATATTGGTACAATTAATGAGGTTAAGACGCATATGTCCAGATCCATCACAAAGTTGTACAAGTTATTGAGCTCAACTCACCATCAGAAGTGACACAAAGAAGTGTTGGAAAAAAAAAAGTTTGGTGGTTGACTTTAGAGTTAAATTTGAGTGGGAGTCGATTGTTCATTTTGGAATATAGAAGTTGATTTGTGTTCTCATCCGTGAGTACATCGAAATCATATATTTACTTGCCAAAAATGATGTTCGGGTGAATGAGAAATTGATGCTCAAAATATATCATGTGAAAGGAGTTTATGTGGGAAAGAAAAATTAAAATAAACTTGTCCCACATAGGAAAAAGAGGAAAGCAAAAATCACTTTATATAGGATTGCACTTTGGAAGGGTGTAATCATGTGTAGCATAGAGGCTCTCTCCACGTGCGCGCGCAGGGGAGGTGCAAATCACAGATCGAAATGAGGTTCGAACCTTGAACTCGTTTGCGAGCTCGACCTGCGCACACGAGTGTCGGACCGGATTGACCAAAAATTGGCCCCTCAGGCTGGCCGTTTTGGAATTAGTTTTGCTTTCTAGAACTGACTTTTGGGTTTTTGAAACTCCAAAAACGTCTGAAACCTTCTTAGTTATTATAAGTGAGTTATGGAGACTTTGANTTACTGGTTAACCATTGTATACTAGGAAGCAGACGCTCGAACTATACCTCAAGTACTAACGGTGAGGGGGGCGAATCTGTTTTAAGGAAACTGTGTCAGCACAGGCCTCGGTTTGAGAATTATTTTACTGTTGAAATTTCAATCTCGTATTTTGTTATTTTACTGTAGTTAACAAATTATTTCTTTGTTTGTAATTCATAACTATCCATCTTGCATCCATGTGGGTGCATTTGAAAGAGCCAACTATCCTTGATGTGACAACAATTTCTTTCTCTCAGAAGAAGCAATACCCTCTTTAGAAATATAGCTAAAATCACCAGATTTTTCCATCAATGGCTCCCCGAGTTTGTTAATATCCTTGATTCTTTACACCTCAAGTATCTTTTCCTTCTGCACAGATCTGTCTCTCTCAATCTGCTTGTTTATCACCCATTTCTATCCATGGCAACCAAGTTTTTCTAAATCGAGAAGAATGGTACATAATAAAGCTGGAAAAACAAAATAAAAAAGACTAATTAGCAGCACCTGGAAGTGAAGTGTTAGAACATACTCTCGAGTCTCATTTGATTATCTTTAGCTTCAGAGAAAAGAATTGCAAGGTCCTGCTTCAGGACAGAGGCAGGAGATTGTGGAAAGCCCTTCAATTTATGTGACATTATCAAATATAACTGTTTTTTTTCATTTTAACTAACTGTAGAGGGTGAATCTCACTGTCACAAAGACTGATTTTTTTTTTTTTTTGGATAAGGTAAGTGTATAATATCCGAAGTATGAAAGTAAAGTACAAAATCACATGGACATACCCTAAAAAAAAAGGCTAGAAATATATGCTTCATAGCACAAAAACAATAGCCTAGATTAGTGCTAATAACCTAGCCACAACAATAAAAAATATCCACAGAAAAACCCCATGAGCTTTGGAACATCTATTCTCATCAGATGGAACCAAGGCCCTACATAAATCCACTCATGCACAAACAGAAAAACATTGTCCCGAATAACAATAGACTTAGGTTGAGGAGCCTCACCATGGGTTCTAGCATTACACTCTCGTCAAATAGCATATATCGAAGCCGTCAACATCAAACGAATAACAATGGAGCCCACTGATCCCCCCATGAAACTACTCCATTCAAGAAAGAGTTTCTGTCCAACTCTGCTGAATCCAATTCAGGTTACATTTAGCATGTATAGTATACCAAATGCACTCAGAAAATTGGCAGGCAAAGAAGAGATGATCCAAATCCTCCACCGAACAACCACACAACACACAATGCATATACTATAACAAACCAAAACGAAGAAGCTTTATCTGTGTATAAAGGCCACCTTGGACTACTAGCCAAAGAATAAATGCATGACGGGGAATACACTTAGGAAACCATACAACATGATGCCAGGTCACCTTAGGACAGCGAAGTCGAAGAGACTCCAAAGCACTCCGAACAGAGAAGACTTTGTGCACATTATCCACTCATCACAAGACATCCTCTCTAGTACTATCAGGTAGAAAAATATCAAGCGTACCTTACATCAAGTCAAACAATGCTGGGGAGCGAGCTGATGGCCACCTCCAAGTATTACCCTCAACAATATCTACCACCTTAGCTTATCTACTCTCTAGAGTCATGAATAATTTTCTCACCATAAATCTTCTTTAAAGGGCCAAGAGGATGCCAATTATCAAACTAAAGCGAAGCAAGTCTACCATTACCAATTCTGAATTGCATTTTGTCCCTCCCTATACCTCGAAGTCCAAGAAACTTCATCCAACTCCAAGAGCAATCCTTAGGACACTTCAATTCCAAAATACTCCTACCTCTAAATAAGTAACATCGTGCCCATGTAACCCAAAGAGAGGAGGCATAATAGGTACAAAGGGACCAAATGCTTTAACATGGTAGCCTTATTCCAAATCTCCATGTTCCACAGACCCAAACCACCCTCCTTCTTAGGCATACAAATCTTTGACCAAACCACTTTAGTACATTGGTGCTAAGGTCGCAACCTTTCCACAAGAAAGCTCGTAGAGTTGCCTCCACTTGCTTGATCACAGCCTTAGGTAAAATAAATACCGAAAACTAATATACCTGAATAATTCAGAAAAAAGCACAGATGTAATAAGTTGTAACCTACCCGCATAGAAAAGCACGCGACAAGTCCAACTTTTAGCCCTAGCTATAATACGATCCACCAACACCTTACAATCCAAAGCCCTCAATTTGGTAGAGATAAGTGGAACATCAAGATAACGTGCCCTCCTTGTACCCCAAAACATCAAGCAACTGATCCTTAAGATATGAAGAAACACCACTAGCAAATAGATTACTCTTATCTCTGTTAAGAATCGATGTTTCATTTTAAAAGATCAACTTTATTAAGATGAATAACCCAACCCTTTATAAGTTGTTTTATGTTTACATCTTTATTCGATGTGGAATTCTATCCCTTAATATACCCTCGCAAGATGGTGATTCATTTGAACAGACCAATCTTAAAATTCGTATGCTCACTTTTGGAGACTTAATCAGATCGAATTGCTCTTTAGAGTTTAATGAGCTCTAATACCATGTTAAGATTTGATGTTTCATCTTAAAATGTCAACATTTTAAGGAGTAACCAAACCCTTTATAAGTTGGTTTATGTTTACATCTTTATTCGATGTGAGATTCTATCCTTTAACAATCTGGATTAAGAATAAGACCAGAAAGTGCTTTGAATTGACTAAGGCACTCACCAATTAGAGAAACAGAACCAATTTCAACTCTACAAAAGACCATAAGATTATCAGCAAAACACAAATGGGTGATCTTTTCCTTCTCACAACTCCAATGATATTTAAACTCTTGGTCAACAACCAACGACCCCATTAACCTTGAAAAGACCTCCATTTCCAAGACAAACAAATAAGGCGACAGATGATCTCCTCGTCTCAATCCTCTCCCACTAGCAAAGAAACCATGTAACTCTCCATTAATGGAAATTGAAACCCGAGTGGTAGTAACACACTCAATAATTCACGTAACAACCCTCTCTGGAAACCAAACACCTTTAAGACTGCAAAGAAAAAATCCCAACGAACGGAATCATAGGCTTTCATGAGATCAACCTTAAGAGCACACCTAGGCAGTCCTACACTGCGGTGATAATTCCTCAACAACTCTTGAGAGAGAAGGATATTATTACTAATATGTCTTCCTTTAACGAAAGCGGTTTGTTGAGATCCAACAATGTCTGGAAGCACCATCTTGACTCTATTGATAATAAGCTTAGCAACACATTTATAAATAGTATTACAACAAGAGATATGCCTAAAGTCTTTTACTTGAGAAGGATTTGGAACCTTTAGGAACCAATGCAATGGCAGTTGCATTACACAAACGAAGTAGGGCTTATTTTTATGTCAAAAAATTCCTAGCACAAAAACAATAGCCTAGATTAGTGCTAATAACCTAGCCACAACAATAAAAAATATCCACAGAAAAATCTCATGAGCTTTGGAACCATCTATTCTCATCAGATGGAACCAAGGCCCTATGCACAAGCAGAAAAAACATTGTCCCGAATAACAATAGACTAATGTTTAGGAGCCTCACTATAGGTTCTAGCGTTACGCTCACGTCAAATAGCATATATCGAAATCGCAAACATCAAATGAATAACAATGGAGCCCACTGATCCCCCATGAAATTGCTCCATTCAAGAAAGAGTTTCAGTCCAACTCCGCTGAATCCAATGCAGGTTACATTTAGCATGTATAGCATGCCAAATGCGCTTAGAAAAGTGGCAGGCAAAGAAGAGATGATCCAAATCCTCCACCGAACAACCACACAACACACAATGCATATACTATAACAAACCAAAACGAAGAAGCTTTATCTGTGTATAGAGGCCACCTTGGATTACTAGCCAAAGAATAAATGCATGACAGGAAATACACTTAGGAAACCATACAACATGATGCTAGGAAACCATACAACATGATGCCAGGTCACCTTAGGACAGCAAAGTCGAAGAGACTCCAAAGCACTCCGAACAAAGAAGACTTCGTGCCCATTATCCACCCATCGCAAGACATCCTCTATAGTACTATCAGGTAGAAAAGTATCAAGCGTACCTTGCATCAAGTCAAACAACGTTGGGGAACGAGCTGATGGCCACCTCCAAGTATTACCCTCAACAATATCTACCACCTTAGATTGTCTACTCTCTAGAGTCATGAATAATCTTCTCACCAAAAATTTCTTTAAAGGGCCAAAAGGATGCCAATTATCAAACTAAAGTGAAGCAAGTCTACCATTACCAATTCTGAATTGCATTTTGTCCCTACCTATACCTCGAAGTCCAAGAATCTTCATCCAACTCCAAGAGCAATCCTTAGGACACTTCAATTCCAAAATACTCCTACCTCTAAATAAGTAACATCGTGCCCATGTAACCCAAAGAGAGGAGCCATAATTCGTACAAAGGGACGAAATGCTCTAACATGGCAGCCTTATTCCAAATCTCCATGGTCCACATACCCAAACCACCTTCCTCCTTAGGCATACAAATCTTTGACCAAGCCCACAAGAAAGCCCGTATAGTTACCTCCACTTGCTTGATCACAGCTTTAGGTAAAATAAATACCGAAAACCAATATACCTGAATAGAAAAAAGCATAGATGTAATAAGTTATAACCTACCTGCATAGGAGAGCACGCGACAAGTCCAACTTTTAGCCCTAGCTATAATACGATCCACCAACACCTTACAATCCAAAGCCCTCAATTTGGTAGAGATAAGTGGAACATCAAGATAACGTACCGGTAGCACGCCTTCCTTGTACCCCAAAACATCAAGCAACTGATCCATAAGATATGAAGAAACACTACTAGCAAATAGATTACTCTTATCTGTGTTAAGAATCGATATTTCATCTTAAAATGTCAACTTTATTAAGAGGAGTAACCCAACTTTTTATAAGTTGTTTTGTGTTTACATCTTTATTCGATGTGAGATTTTATCCCTTAACATGCCCTCGCAAGATGGTGGCTCGTTTGAGCAGACCAATCTTGAAAACTGTATGCTCACTTTTGGAGTCTTAATCAGATCGAATTGTTCGTTAGAGTTTAATGAACTCTAATACTATGTTAAGATTTGATGCTCCATCTTAAATGTCAACATTTTTAAGAGGAGTAATCCAACCCTTTATAAGTTGGTTAATGTTTACATCTTTATTCGATGTGAGATTCTATCATTTAACAATCTGGATTAAGAATAAGACCAGAAAATGCTTTGAATTGACTAAGGCACTCTCCAATTAGAGAAACAGAACCAACCTCAACTCTACAAAAGACCATAAGATTATCAGCAAAACACAAGTGGGTGATCTTTTCCTTCTCACACCTCCAGTGATATTTAAACTCTTGGTCAACAACCAACGACCCCATTAACCCTAAAAAGACCTCCATTTCCAAGACAAACAAATAAGGCGACAAAGGATCTCCTTGTCTCAATCCTCTCCCACCAGCAAAGAAACCATGTAACTCTCCATTAATGGAAATTGAAACCCGAGTGGTAGTAACACACTCAATAATTCACAAACAACACTCTATGGAAACCAAACACCTTTAAGATTGCAAAGAGAAAATCCCAACAAACGGAATCACAGGCTTTCACGAGATCAACCTTAAGAGCAAACCTATGCAGTCCTACACTGCGGTGATAATTCCTCAACAACTCTTGAGATAGAAGCATATTATTGCTAATATGTCTTCCTTTAACGAAAGCGGTTTGTTGAGATTCAACAATGTCTGGAAGCACCATCTTGACTCTATTGATATAAGCGAAGCAACACATTTATAAATAGTATTACAACAAGAGATATGCCTAAAGTCTTTTACTTGAGAAGGATTTGGAACCTTAGGAACCAATGTAATGGCAGTAGCATTACACAAACGAAATAGGGCTTATTTTTATGTCAAAAATTCAATTACACCATTATTTGTAGCTTTGAGAATCCTTTCTATTTCCCCTCAATCACCACTGCAAGACTCGGAACCTAAAATTAACAAAAACATTAACAAAGATTCTTCACACGTTACTCATGCTCCTCTATAATTGGTAGTGCAATGAGGCAGAAATGCAGAAACTTTGGCGGAAAAAAAGAATGTAAATGCAGCACAGAATGTTGTAACTGTAAAACTTGACACACAATCACACAGATAAAGACAGCTTTGCATGGCCGTGGACGTCGACAGAGATGCACAAGGGGAGATGTACGGATCCTAAAGGGAATTGTAATTGTGACACGAGTCATGTCGTTATCAGGATCTTAAGAATTATATCATTGATCACAATTTTTTGCACCAACTTATTTTGGATATTTTATTCTACAGTACGACGATATGTCCAAATATATTGTATTGATCATGAAAAAGTAGATGTAAATGTTAGCTCAAATCATTCAAATATTCCACAAAAATGAGGAAACATTTTAATATTGCAATTTTTCTTTTTTTTGTTCCCTGAAAAAATAACCTTAACAATGGTAAAAATAGAATTTGATAGCAAAATATTTTTAATTTCCAAAATTAGAGAGACATCTCTTTTCTATATATTAAGGGGTTTGAGCTATCTTAAAATTTTCATTTTCATTTTTCTATTTATTTTCAATTACATATACTTCAATAAAATAATATTTTTCATCACATCAATAACTTTTGTTTCCTTTCAACCACACATTTTTCATCAATCTACTATTCTAAAATACAATTTTTCAAAATAATGTGATTCAAATACAGTCTAAAACATCGCTAAACCCATGCCAAGTTTAAATTTAAACCTACAATTAAGTGGCTGTATCCGAACTTTTTGGAAGTCCTTTATTTTCTACCAAATTTTGAATTTAATAGCACCCCCACCATTTTACACTTCAAGAGTATTTACCCCACCATTACTGGCCGGCCCGTTTTCTTTACTTTCCAACAGTCCTACTCCAATGGCGGGTCTGCATACCTCCCTGAGGCCGCAACCACCGTCTTCCGCCGCCAACAACCACTCCTTCATAGCGAAGGTTCTCCTCCTTCTGACCCTTCTCCCTCTATCGCTTGCTCTTTTTGCTTTCTTCCTTCAGTGGCGAGGCGGTGGCGTCGACGATCCAATCTCCCGATGGTCGCCCGATGAGTCCCATAAGTTCCCTGGTATGGACTCCTCCCCTCTGGCCACCGTGGGACATTCATCTTCTTCGCATTCCTCTGATTGTTCTATGCTGTTGGGCCACTCCAACACGGCGTCGTTTCCTTACTTCAGAGACTGGAAATTTAATTTTGAGTCCGATCTGAAGCCCAAGGTCTGATCTTTATTATTATTATTATTATTTTCGTATTTCTTGCAAGTTTTTTGAGGTCATCTGTCATTGAGGTTTTGTGATCATGGTTAGTGTGATTTGAATTTTGCTTNGTAATCTTGTTTTTATAGCATTTCTGGATTTTCAGGGCAAATAATGCAACTGGTTAGACTTATTTCTTTGATTTCATGAATTTTGGATACTGATGGGTTAATATTGTCTTCATTTTTGCATTTAATGCTAAGTGCAAAGTAAATCTTTTGAAAGATACTTCATTTTAAGATTAGGGGGATGCACACTTCTTTCCCAAGAACTATGAGTTCTATTTCTTTTTCGAGTACATGGAGTTAGAGATGTTTACATAAAACCATAGCTGTTACTATTGGTACACACCTTCATAAATCATGGGATGATAGGACTTTTTCAGCTTTTGAAACAGATGGCACTGGCATCACATTTCTTTCATGCCATTTGGTCTCTTTTGAAGTTTATATGAAGCCTATCCTCAAATTGAGAATGAGATTTTAGCAATAATAAATAATCATCGAGTTGAAAATTATCCACGAAGAGAATAGGCTTAGATTTTGACGCACATTTGTTATTGCATTGAAATATTGGCAGGGTATACTTGTCAGGATAATCTTATACCAATTAACAGCTACATCCAATCACAAAATACACTATGGATGTCCCTTTTCTCATGGCGATTTACCCGCCAAAGACAAATTGCACTGATGATTGACCCCAGTTCTTCACATTCCAGAATTGATTTCATTGTAAATTTCGTTTTCTAGTAACTTGTGTTTCAGTTCAAATGATTGGTAATGACCTTATTATATTCCTCCATTATTTGCAGATATGTATTACAACAAGTACATCTGCTGGCTTAGAGCAGATTTTGCCATGGATGTTCTACCATAAAGTTGTTGGGGTGTCAACCTTTTTTCTTTTTGTTGAAGGGAAGGCTGCATCCCCTGCTGTGTCCAAAGTCCTTGAATCCATTCCTGTGAGTTTGTATCCTGTCTAGTCGGTTTCTTTTGCAGCTTTGTAAGATTAGTTATACACTTTTGGGTTCATGATTTAATCTGCATAAACACTGCATCGTAAAACACTCTTGTACGTTTTGTTGTTTCTACCACAAACGAAATATAGAAAAACCCATTACCTGTCCTTTAAACGCAGTGGAGAGATGGACACTACAAAGAAATGTGACCAGAGGACAGGACTGGTATTTTGGCTCTTGTCAGTTGAAAAAGTCACTTGGTGTGACTATTAAAATACTAAACTGTCCACCAAATGCTTCTTTATGAGTAAAGAACACATAAGTGAACAATCTTTTCAGTGATAAGCAGGTACATCCGAAGTTACACGTTTATAAACATGACCCTTTTGTAACTTCTTGTAACCAGATCCCTCTGTGTAACACTGTAACTGGATTTCTGCTGCAAACTCCCAAACCCTAGCCAGAACATTACTTCCAAGAACTATTGATGGGTTATGATTATATAAGTAATATTGGCTGTAGTATTCTTACAGAGAATTTCCAATTAGTTGATTTAAGCTGAAAAATTGATACCAGAATTCAATATAAGTCTCTCATAAAGTAGAAGTCTTGAGTTCGAGAAATCCGTGAGGGAGAAAGATGGGTTAAGCTCTTCTATGGCGGACGGTACGTAAGTTAACGGTTTGGAGATTGGGTTATTACAATTAATATTCCCAAAAAAATACCAAATAATCTGTTACTTCGTAATAAAACGGATAACTTCATCTCAATAAAATGCTGAATGAGCCATTATTGTAGGGTGACTTTGAACATGAAAAATATATTTGGTCTTAGTATCTTCAAAAGGAAATTTATTTGAGGCGTGATTATTTTTATTTATTTTTATATAAAAGCTTAGTTTTACTTCTGAAATTTGGAAGTGTTATATACCTTTTCTCTGCCTTTGGAAAGGTAGAATAATCATTTTGAAAGGTAGAATAGTCATTTTGCTAATCCTTTAGAGCATCTCCAAAATATTGTTTATAAATAGTATCTTATGTATAATAGAGGGCATATTTAAATTTAGTGAGTATTTCAACAATGTTCTTTATTTTGTTTTTTTAAAGAAATATTTATTGATTTCTACTCATTTTTTATTTAACATATTTTTTATATATCAATAGCTAATCAATTCAAATAAAATTCAAACAATTTAAGAAATACTTTATTAAAATATGTAGCTTATTAAATTAAATTATTATAAAGTAAAAATGGAGAGTGAGTTTGGCTCTTCAAATTTGGAAAGCCAAACCCACTCTATTTTTTGAAGTTATAATATAGAGTCTCTTGGAACTTATTTTTAAGCATCGATTTAAAATAGAGAGTATCATGTATTTAGAGAGTTTTTTGGAGATGTTTTTAGGAGCTTAAAATTTAACCTACCCAACAGTAGTTGCCTTTGTACACGTGACCAAGTGATTTGGTGGGTAGCATGTGAGAAAAGAAGTTAAATGGAGCTTCTTTTGTCAAGTCTTAAGACTGTTATGTGGCTTCCGTTTGGTGTTTGGTCTCTGAGAGAACCTTGCCTCCTGCCTAAACTCGCCCCATCTATTTTTCTCAAAGTACACGTTGGATAGGGACTAGATTACCCGATAACTTATCGTGATGATATCTTTTCAGGATTTGTGTTAGTTGTCACTTCAGTCTGATTATTATGTTATTCCATGTTAACAGTATAATGTTATCATATCAAAATCAACGGGTTACAAAATATGTTTATCCTTGCAGGGAGTGAAAGTAATATACCGAACCAAAGAGCTGGAAGAGCAACAAGCTAGGAGGTCAGTGACTTCTGATGTGTCTGAAGCTTGCTTGACAGCTTAGATAGCTTATATGAGATAGACAAAATGAACTATTGGTTCATTGGATGCATTTTAACACTTTTTTAATCCTATTTGCCCTTGATGCTTCAGCCGGATCTGGAATGAAACATGGCTGTCAAGTTTCTTCTACAAGCCTTGCAATTATGAGCTTTTTGTGAAGCAATCTCTCAACATGGAGATGGCAATTGTCATGGCAAGGGTATGGATTATTACAAATGTGGAGAAATGTACCCTTTTTCTTGTAGAGCTGATCAAATATTCTCTGTATTATAATTCTAGGATGCTGGTGTTGACTGGATAATTCATCTGGACACTGACGAATTGTTACATCCAGCTGGTGCTCGGGAGTATTCTCTGAGGCAATTGCTACTTGATGTGCCTGGGAATGTGGACATGGTTATCTTCCCCAACTATGTAAGTAATTTGGTGTCTCTTTGTTTCGGTGGCGGAGATATACATAAAATACTCTGTTATTTGTGCTCACCATATTCTTGGCACAATTGAAACTATCCAGCTTAACTTACAAAAACAAATTGGAAAAGAAAAAAGAGACATGTCTGTGATCTTTCCAAGTTTCACCCTGGTTTTTTTTCCCTTATTAGGAGAGCAGCGTTGAACGAGATGACATCAAGGAACCTTTCACCGAGGTAACTTTTTCACTTCTAGTTTCTAGATTTACTTGCACTGTTCACCTGCAGAGTTATACAATTTTATTTTATTTTATTTTTTTTCGGCTTATAAATATTGCAAGTAAAGGAATATGTGGAGTACAATGTAAGTAAAGCTGGAATTGTGTTGTGTTAATTTTTTTCCCTTATGTATGATAGCTTTTATCAATTATTAATACCCCACCCCCATCCCAAAATCTGCTTCAGCAAGTGGACTTTGGACTGTTTAATATATATTTGTGCCAGAAAACCTCTTCATACCACGATATCTTCACTGATTTGAGCATTAATTTATTAGAACTGATTTTATTTTCATTTCATTTCTTGTGTATCTGTTGTTCAGGTATCAATGTTCAAGAAGAATTATGATCATTTAACAAAGGACACTTATTTTGGCATGTATAAGGAGTCGACCCGTGGCAATCCAAACTACTTTTTGACCTACGGAAATGGGAAATCAGCTGCTCGAGTCCAAGACCATCTTCGTCCCAATGGTGCACACAGATGGCACAATTACATGAAAACTCCAAAGTAAGTTACTCTATTTATGCATACAGATGTTGTATGCACTTCTTTAAAGCATTCGGTATTTTGTTTTAGTATATGATCCAATATGCTCTACTATCTTTCTGTTTTCATGTTATGCCAAGTTGACATTGGACCACACAGCTGTATTCTGTTCAATTGGATTTTACACATGTTTTTACATAATGTTTGACAGTGAGATCAAATTGGAAGAGGCTGCTGTTTTACATTATACATATTCCAAGTTTTCTGACTTGACTTCTAGGCGGGATCGATGTGGTTGTAAGCCTACAAAGGAGGATGTCAAGCGATGCTTTATGTTGGAATTTGATAGAGCTGTGAGTATTGTGTACTTGCATTTTTTCTTTGTTGTTGGTTTAGTTAATTTCTACATAATATTGGCACAATGGACATCTATTTATCCTAGCCGAAAGCCTTTTTAACAGGTTTAAGTACAACTTGCGTACTAAGGAATTCGCAAGTGTGTTTGGTTAGGAAATCACGCCTTAATTGTTGTACAATTTATGACAACAACTAAGCAAAAAATTGCAGCAGTTAATAGATGTAATTAATCTATTAATTGTTATGGATGCAAAAAGTGCTATCATTTCATTAAAATAATTATCTTGTAATTCAAGTGCTCGGATGAGATTTTGTTGCTCAGAAACACTCGGGGAACACTGACTAAACAATTTACCTAAGAATTATATAAATACTTGTTCTGTTGTGTTAAATAAGCATTTCTTTCATGTACCTAAAAGAAAAACCTACGACTTAGTATGATAAATTTGAAGTTGCAATAATGATCTTGCATTCAATTTCCATACTTTTCTCTTTCAATAATAAGCATCATTTTAAAATTGTTTGACTTTTGAGTTACAATCTAGACATGTCAAGGTCAATTGAGCCCATCTTAATGCACTTATTCACTGCCTGAATGTAATTTCTTTCAGTTCACTTTCATTTTAGCTTTGTTTTGCTTCTGAATTAAATCTGCAGATGAGTCGTCGGTAAATAATTATGCAAGCAATCATCAGAATTGTAAATTATTTAATAGAAATTTGAAATTGGACGATGTTCCTGCATTTTCACACTTAATTGGAGCTTTACACACGCTGCTGCTTCTCTTGGGTTCTTGCCATTTTGCTTAATGCAAGGCGTTTGATTTAACCTTGGACTGGTCCATCCATTTAATATGCTTCGTTGAATTAAGATTTAACCCAATCCTACCTTCCATTCCAAATAGTAGAGAACTCCCCCTGCCACTAGAGAAAAAGCTTGCGGAAGATTTAAATAGATCTTATAACTTGTCTACCTTTGAGGTTGTAATGGAATACTTTTGGGACCGTTAGTGAAAACCTGTTTCCTGAACTGCAAATATATTGTTCAGTTGATTTCTATCAAAGTTTCTATAATGAGAAAGATTCATTTAATTATAGGAAAGGTCCTTTCTATATTTTTATTTATAGGGTTCCAAACATGCTCATCATTATGAAAAAGTCCTTGCGGGGAGGGGAACAACAAAACAGCTGCTAATATCTGTAGGCCAAGGAGCAAACCCGCAACCTCCTATCCTTGCTCATTCCCTAAGGGCTGTTTCATTTGAGTTGTATTCGTAAACAGGAGTTTTTTTGCTCATAGCTACGTTGTATGAATAATTTTATCATATATTTAAAATTGATATCAATCCTTTATATACTCTTCTGTTTGATATTCATGCTGACAAGTGTTTATGATTTAACTATAGGCATTTATAATTGCTTCAACTGCCACAGAGGAGGAGATGTTAAACTGGTAATGTTCCAAGTTGTTGGAAATACTGAGTTTTTTCTTGTTACACTCTGCTGTACATGAATTGAGTGGAGTGTGTTACAAACATACTTCAAACGAAACTCCTGGATACGTGTATTCTTCGCAAGAAACAAAACTGATTTATTTTTCTCTGCAACAGGTATCGAGAGCATATTGTGTGGACTGATAGAACTCTCAATTTGAAATTGTTGAGGAAGGGCATTTTAACTCGCATATATGCTCCCATGGTAAGCTCTACCTGCACTCATCAATTTGGTCGAGAAAGGGTCTTCCATTTTAACTCGCATATAAGCTCCCTTGCTTGCTCGTGTTTCAGACCATCATTCAGGGTTTGAGGGAGTCTGGTGTATTTGGTGCTGTCATTGCATCTGCTCAAGGATCTCTCTCCAAGGACAAGTTTTTAGCATCCATTCTAAGCAATAATTCCTCGAGGACAACTTCTGCTTCTGAATCATTTACATCAAGGAAGATAGGTAGGAACATAGAGTCTCCGGCGACAGCTAGAAGAACTCTTGAAATTATTCCGTTTGCACCTCACGATCCAGCTGTCCCACCATTATCTCCCCCTACCATCCATGACAATGACCTTATAATTGAAGCATAAAAGTCTCCCGCATGATTGCTGCTTTTTTTCTTTCTAATGTGAAAGAACCAGAGGAACCAGGTTTTTCCTCTCTGGGATACAGAGGACTCGGAAGGATCTAAGCAAGCAGATCAGCGGTTAGGATTCATTTGTGTTTCTATATTTAGATGTTCCCGATCATTACCCAAGCGGAGGTGTATATTGTTACAGAGAGAGAGAGAGAGAGAGAGAGAGGTGCCGGGTTGAGAAGGAGCTTTTTGGCTCTACAACTCGATATTTTAGATATGCTGACAATTGATCATGTATAGATTTCTAGCATTCATCAACCGGATTATTTTAGTTGTAAAGTGCTATTAGAATTTCATTGCGCCAACTTGCAGATTCTTTTGTTATTATTATTGACCAGGTTAATATACAGGCCAAAACTGTAGGAGGGACTGCCGTCTATAGAATACCACTGGAGGTAGAAATTGCCAGCAAGAAGTAGAACTTGCACAAAGACCAGGCTAATTGAATGAAGCCTGATATTGATAGTGGCTCAATTTATCACACGATGAAGGCGTTTGAATCATTGCAAGGTACAAAGTATCTTTGAAACAGCAAATAAAAAAAACTACAGAACTATCAACAGGATTTCTAAAATCTTAACCATGAATTTGCACTTTAAAAGATCTCGTCTGATATCTGTCCCTTTGATTAACCATTTACTACTGTAGTTAAGAACACCTCAAACACGACAAAAGCAAACCGCTTACATCTCTAACACATACTTAGCTTAATAAGTCAGTCTCCACGATACTGACATTATCTCCACAAACAATATGCTTCAAGGGCCTTGCACTGATATAAGATGCAGCTTTTTCATGAGACTTGTCTCAGATGCATATGGAATTTTATCCACTTCGATCCAGAAGCAAATTGCTGTGAGGCAGATTTATAGCTACAAAATGATTATCAATTCTGGGCCGTAGTGTTCAGGGAGCCACCACCTGTTGCAAAGTTGCTACATGTACATTCATTTTATACATTAAGTTTGACATTTATGATGTGTCAAAAATCATGATCATCGATTTGAATAACACCTTTTTCAAATCAATGTCCATGATTTTGACACATCAAGAAATGTCAAACTTGTTGTACAAAAAGAATGTATAACTAGTTTAATTCAAATAATTTTTACGAGAGATGCATCAGTAAGTGATATTTTTTACCAATCATTGTATTAATTGAAAATAAGGGAAAAACAATAAATGATTGTTGAAAAAAAAAAAACACAAAATAAAAAGTTCGTTGGAGCGTAGAAGAAAATGCTCTCTATTATGAATAAGATACTCTTTAAAAATAAAAATCATCTTGGAGTTTGGAGATGCTCTAAGCATATTATCATTACATTAATTAGAATATTTTCTAAGACAACGATTGTCCACACTCATCACATGAATTATAAAGAAGTAGAACCTTATCTTGATAATTTAAAATGAGTTGTATTTTACTTTTAAAAAAATAAATTAATATAAATATTTTAACATAGACATGGCTAATTTTGTGAATGACTTTCTATTCTACCTCTCATATGTTGCTACCTTAGCAAACCGAATGCCTTTAGCAAGTGTAAAGAGGATTGTTTAGTTCCTATGGTCAAAAATGACAAAAATGATAATGTTTTATAACCCGACAAAACATATCTCCCATGTTACTACAATACAACGTAGTTCTGTTCCTAAAACATTCTTCTCCTTTGACCTCAACAATTTCAGCCTCCATTTTGCTTTGAATAGCTTGATAATATGCCAGCAATATTATCCATCAATGATATATGAAAAGAAGAAACTATAATAGCATCCTTCTCATGTTTGATCTCAGTATATAAACAGCACACTATAACATTAAAAATCAGAACAGAGAGTTGACAGAAAAGTTTAGACAATGAAAGGACAAAAAATCATAGTTTTTCTGCACACGAAGACCTATGAACAAAATGTTGACAAACCCGGACTCCAAATCTCGACTGCGGGCAACTTAGTCTCCATATAGGATGAGTAAAAAGTTCTCAAATCTTCAATGCTAATTTTTAAACACCCAAAAGACCTCAAAAAACAATCCAGGTGGGGAAAAAAAAAATTCATAGTATTTAATTTTGTAATGGTCAAACAGGAATCAGAGTCTGCAAAGGGTGTGAAATTAATCAAATTGTTGCAAGTATTTAAAGTTACATTAGTCTTCAATTGTTGCATGGTGGGAATATTTGTAGTGTTACAAATGAGATGGTGACCCTTAGATCAAATTACACGTGATCTCATCTTCTCGGCCAAAGCATCAAATCCTAACCATCAAGTTGACCTTCCTAACTTGTCAAAGCATTTAACGTTCTTATATTGATAGGACAAGATACAAACACACTTTTTACAAATGTCACATCAATCATTCAAATAAAGATCTTATAGACACCAACACACTTTTTACAAAGGGCACATCAGACATTCAAATAAAGATCTTCATCATGAACAAATCTTTGCACATGGACCGTCACTAGTTGGGGTGGAGTTTCGGATTTGCTAGGCCTCGAAGACATGCCATCTTGGATTAGCAGTGGGCCTCAAAAGCTACCATTTTGGGCCTCGTCTTCTATGGCAGGCGGTTTGGCAGGAGTGTGTCCACAAATTCTCTAGGTCGGCCACGTGGCGAATGCTAGTAACAAGTCATAACAATTAGTGATTTTATTAAATTGGATTTTGGATGAGAGACGCCACATATTTTCTTTGATAGACCCAATCAATCTTTTCTTTTTATCTAATTAGTAAGTAGATAGAATTCCAACATTGTCAGGTACTATAGAATTTATGACCATTGGAGTTTGATTGATATCTGTGGTCATTCTTATCCCTAGTTACACGTGATTGATTTACAAGTCGATCAGAAAACCCTTTATTTAGGTTAAGTTTGTCATTCATTTTATTAAACATTTTTTATTACAGTAAACAATCTCCATTACACATTCACTCAATAAAATATTCTACAAATAATCCAATAAAATTACTTTAATTTTCAACCACACATTCTCTAAAAAATACTATTTCAAAACTCTATTTCTTCTTCTAAAATGAGAGATAAATAAGCACTTAGTCAATGCAAATTCTATTACTTTGAAACCAAATTCCATGCTTCCACGTGCCATTGTAGGATTGGTTAGTAAGCATGATCATGATACTAGCATAACCTATAAACTGAAACCTATTTCCTATCCAATGCTACTAGTGATAAACAGCCCCAATCTAATTGCACAAAAACTCATATTGTCAACACCCTGTTTGTGGCTATAAATACTGCAAAAATTTTAGATTATGTTACCACAGAAAAATATACACAACCGACAAAGAGGCAGAGAGAGAAGGCATAGAGCGAAGAAAATGGAGTTTTCACATGCAAGAAATTTTTATATTTTTCAAATCTATCAAGGTAACTACTTATATGCAAGTGACTTATTTCGTATAATTTAATATTCAATAATTTATGTATTAATTAATAGTGAACTTTTGGGTTCTTTATAGAGAAATGTGAACACCTTTCGGAATTCAAACTGACCAATGATGTGTCTCGCTTGGTCATTGGAGAGAAAGTCGTACGAAGTGTAATTTTTATTATTATATAATTATTAATGGAAACTACACGTATCTTATTGGTGTTTTTAAATACTCATTCTTAGAATAATTTTATGGTTAATTCTAGTCGATTAAATTTGTGGCAGAATGGTGATTCGAGGCAACAAGTGGATCGAAAGAAAAATAAGCATTAAGTTTTTCTGTCTTTCAATTTATTAGTTAGTTTAATTCGTTCAAAGACATGTTATGTGATTATTTTTATTTTTTTTGAAAGATACGATTTCCAGGTTTTGGTTTAATTTTAAGGATATTCTACTTATTTTTTTTATATAAATAAATTTATTCTATCGCTCCGTATTTAACGTAATAGAAAATGAGTTTTTGGTAACATTCTAAGATTTAAGAAAATTTGGGGTGTCACAGAGATAATGTAATAAAGTCACTTTTTCTACGCTTAACTTGAAAAATTCAAACGTCATGAGATTACCAGAGTTAACTTTGGGATCTTAGACTTACTATGGAAAGCTCTCAAACTAACTACCAAAAGTTACACTGAACATTGTAGACTATATTGTTGGAAAGTTTGTGTAGAAATATGGATTTTTTGGATGTTGTTT
>CAIGRB010136892.1:13201-28834 GCA_903798255.1 Fraxinus quadrangulata
TAGATACAAGCTATAGGCTAGGATTAGCGGTAAGATTTTCCAATAACTTCTTAACCACTTGAAATACAATGTAGTATAACCAATTTAACTACTACTATCAAATCGAGAAACCTTTAATATCTAATGATGAAATACTTAAACTTAATTTTTCGATACATGAATAAATTCCCCAAACTTTCTTTAAATCAATTGGAGCTAATTCTACTTTCTAGTCCATTCACTTATCTTTAATTTATCACCATTAATCTCATCCCAAACATAAAACGCAATTCATTCTTCATATCTAGTGACAACTAGTAACCATAATTCAATCAATTTAAACATTCTAACTTATAAATCATTCTTTCAAATGAGTATTCTATCAACACAATTCTCCAAACAATCTTCATTCAAGAATCCAATTAAAACTCTAGGGTTTGCCAAAATTGGTATTTCTGACCTTAATGTAAATGGAAGGTAATCAATCAAGGAATTTAAACTAACAATGGTACTCCTTCAACTTAATCTAAAAAATAAGCCAACAAATTAGAATCCTAGAAATTCAACATAAATAATTCATTTATCTCTTAAATAAATAGATAAACTAAACCCAAGATTAAGGAAACAACACTTCCTCCTTCTTTCCTTTTCCCTTCTTTTTCTTCTTATTTTCTTTCTCCTTTTTCCTTTCTTTTTTCATCTCTTTTTTGGTCTTCAGCTTCCGTTTCCCAGCTTCTGTTTCTGTCTTCCAGCTTCATGTGTGTGTGTGTGTATGAAAATGAAAAGAAATGGGTTCAATTTCCAAGTTAGTGGAGCAATATCTCAATATTGCGAAGGAGTCCCTCATCTTCCAATTAATGTTAAATTTGATCATCTAACTTCCAATGATAAATAAGTGCATCCCCAACATTAAATTTTATCCATCTTAAACCCCCACATATTATCAATTGTAAAATAAACCCCAATAAAATAATTTATTCCAATTAAGTCCCTATTTGACCTTGACTTTTGACTAGTCAAACACTTGAATTTAAAATAAACTATTGACTTCGACTTAGTACAAAATTGTATGTAGCAATCTTACCTCCTTAAAAGAATTCAGTGTAGCAATCTTACCTCAAAAGAATTCAGTCTTCGAAATTCGATGGACGTCTAGCTAATCAATGAATAGATGAGGATATTGAGCACACATCTGATCCTCTTTTTTTCCATGTAGCCTCTTCTACTGCCTGATTCTTCCAAAGTACCTTGACAAGTGGAATAGTTTGATTTCGCTGAATTTGCACATTTATGCCTAGACTCCTCACTGGCTCTTCTATATAGGTCAAATTCTCCTTCAACTGAATTGGCTGAGACTCTGGCACATGAGAAGTATCTGCAATGTACTTGTGAAGCATAGAAACATGGAAAACATCGTGGATCCTGGATAATTCATCTGGCAAATTTAATCGATATGCAACTGGACCAATCCGCTCAGTAATCTCATAGGGTCCAATGTATCATTGACTCAACTTTCTTTGTTTGCCAAATCTCAATACCCTTTTCCAAGGTGACAATTTCAAAAATACTTTATCACCAACTGCAAATTCAAAATCTTTTATGTGCCTATCTGCAGAACTTATCTGTTTGTCTTGTACTGTTTTCAAATTTTCTCTAATCAATTTCACATTTTCTGAAGCCATTTGAACCAATTTAGCGCCTACTGACTTTCTTTCACCAACTTCATCGCAACATACTGACATTCTGCAATTTCTACTATATAAATCTTCAAAAAGAGCATTTTCTATATTGGAGTGGTAACTGTTATTGTAAGTAAACTCCATCAAAGACAAATGAGTATCCTAGCTACCTTTGAACTCTAAAACACAAGCCTCATCATATCCTCAAGAGCCTGGATGGTCTTCTCAGACTGACCATCGGTTTGAGGATGAAAAGCTGTACTAAAATGTAGCTTAGTANTAAAATTTAGATGTATATCGAGGATCCCCATCTGATATAATAGATAATGGAGTACCATATAAACTCACTATCTCGTCCAGATACAATTTTGCCAACTTACTTAAAGAATAAGTAGCTTTGATCGGTAGAAACCTGACAGTTTTGGTTAAACGATCCACAATAACCCAAACACCATCATGATCATTCTGAGTACGAAGAAGACCAAATAAAAAGTCTATAGTAATGTGCTTCCATTTCCATTTTGGAATAGGCAATGGCTGTAAAAGTCTTGCCATTTTTTTTACGAACTGGTTTTACCTGCTGACATATAAGACATTTGGATACAAAATCGAATATCTCTCTTTTCATATCAAGCCACCAGTAATGATCTCTCAATGTGTGATACATTTTAATACTACATGGATACATAGCATAAGCAGAACTATGTGCCTCTTCTAAAATCTCTTTCTTCAATTCTGGAATATCTGGAACACATAATCTATTACCCATAGCCAACATACCATCATCTCTAATCACATAATCTGTTCTTAACCCAACACTACTTTCAATAATCTCAATGTCAAGTCTTGAAATTGAGCTTCTATAATCTTATCAATCAGAGTAGGCTTTACTTGAAAATAAGCTAATACCACCCCTGAAGTAGTAACTGTCAATTAAGCATGCAACCTTTTGAACTCACAAATCAAAGAAGCACATACTGCACTGGACGAAGAGTTGGAACTAGTCTTTCTACTAAAAGCATCTACAACTACATTAGCTTTTCTCGGATGGTAGTCAATCTTACAATCATAATCATTTATCAACTCTAACCATCTTCTTTGTCTGAAATTCAATTCTTTCTGATCAAAGATATATTTCAAACTTTTATGATCGGTAAATATTTGACATTTCTCACTGTAAAGATAATATCTCCAAATTTTCAATGTCAACATCACTGCAGCTAACTCCAAATCATGTGTTGGGTAGTTTAACTCGTACTTCTTCAATTGTCTTGAAATATAAGCTATAACATTTCCATTATGCAATGAAACACAACCCAGTCCTTAGAGTGAAGCATCACTATAAATCACAAACTCTTCACAGGAGATGGAAAAGTAAGTACAGGAGCAGAAATTAATCTTTTCTTCAACTCTTGCAAACTCTTTTAACATTCTTCAGTCCACACAAATTTGGAGATCTTACGACTCAAACTAGTTAGAGGAAGAGCAATTTTAGAAAAATCCTCTACAAATCGACGATAATAACCTGCCAGCCCAAGGAAACTTCGTACTTCTGTAACATTAGTAAGACGTTCCCATTTCATCACAACCTCAATTTTTAAAGGATCTACATAAATGCCTTCTATTGAGATAACATGACCCAGAAACACAACTTTATCCAGCCTAAACTCACATTTGATGAACTTAGCATACAACTGTTTATCTCGCAAAATCTGTAAAAAAAAATCTCAAGTGCTCGGCATGCTCATCATGTCTGCGAGAATAAACCAATATATCATCAATAAAAACAATCACAAATTTATCTTAATATGGGTGAAGCACCCTATTCATCATATCCATAAATGCTGCTGGGGCATTAGTCAACCCAAATGGCATCACCAGAAACTCAGTGGCCATATCGCGACCTAAAAGCAGTTTTATGTATATCAACATCCCTGATTTTGAGTTCATGGTATCCGAATGCAAATCAACCTTAGAAAATACTGTGGCACCTCGAAGTTGGTCAAATAAATCATCTATACGAAGCAAATGATACTTAGTACGAATAGCCACTTTATTCAGTTGTCTGTAATCAATACAAAATCTCATTGTACCATCCTTCTTTTTCAAAAATAATAATGGCGTTCCCCAAAGAGATGTACTGGGTCTAATGAAACCCTTATCAACTAAATCTTGCAGCTGAACTTTCAATTCCTTCAGCTTTGCTTGAGCCATTCTGTAAGGTGTTTGTGAAATAAGGGTAGTCTTTGTGACCAAATCAATGGTAAACTCAATTTAGGTAGACCTGGAAGATCTTCAGGAAAAATATCAGGGAAAACTCTTACCACTAGTATCTTCAAGTTTCAACTTAGTAATGTAGGTGTCAATCACTTGAGCCAAATAAGCTTGACAACATTTTCTAAGTAATCTCCCAGCATCAAGTGCAAATATGATACATAAAGGTAATATTCTCCGTTTACAACTAAGAACAATTTCAGGATCTCCTAGCCTTTGCGGAAACAACTAACTGAAGCATGATTTGCAGCTAAGAAGTCCATGCCCAGTATAATAGCAAAATCATGAATATCAAGTGAAATCAAATTATCTTTCAACTCTCGATCATTCACTCGAATCATGCAATCTTTGTACACACTATTAGTTAAAAGTAAATCTCATACAGGAGTCACTAGCACCAAATCGTTGTCTAACAGTTCTGACATATAGTCTGTATAAATAGTAAATGCACATGGTAAATGAATGCGTAGCACCTGAATCAATTAAAGAACGAACCTTTCTATCAAAAATAAATAACGTACCCATGACCACATCGGGTGACTCATTAGCATCATGTTGAGTCACTGCAAAAACTCTTCCCTGAGCTCTGGGATGTCATGTCTGGCCTTTCTGTCTAGTACCACTACTGCCAGCAACATCAGACTGAATAGCACTAGTAACACCTTCTTTACCTACCAACGTGTCCCGATTCTGATTCTGTCTAGAAATACCAACACCTGGCTATGAAGATGTTCCCTATGATAAACTGCCATGTTGAAGGTAAATTGGGCACTCTCTCCTCATATGTCCAATCTGGCCACAATGATAACAAGCTCCGACACCCATAAAGCACTCACCAGGGTGAAATTTTCCACATGACTGGTACTGAGGAAACTTAGCAACATTGGAACTATCACCCTGTCTTGGAGCAAATGGTCTTTGAACAGACCCTTGGGTCACTGATCTCTAGCTAAATCTGGAGCTCTGAATTCTATGAGATTTGGACTTGAAACTACTAGGAGTGGAAACACCTAAACCAACTTCTCTATGATCCTTCCTTGATGATCTATCAAAAGAGACTCATGGTCATGTCTGATTGCCACCAACTCTAGGCCTTAATTGTTCTTTACCTCTTTGCCATTCAGAGAGACTTTTCTCAACCCTTAATGCTGCTTCTACAAGTTTTCCAAAATTTTCATACCTAGTTGCTGTCACTACATATTTGATTTCTTCTCTCAAGCCATATTCAAACCTTCTACATTTATCAGCTTCATCAGCTACAAGGACTGCAGCATACTTTGATAATTCCACAAACTTCTTCTGATATTTCGCCATCTTGGATGTCTGTACTAGCTTCAAAAATTCATTATGTTTGTCATTCTTATAAGAACGAGGGCAGTAATACTCATTAAAATCACTCCACATGATCACAAAAGAATCAACATATTTACTCTGTATGGATCTCCACCAATCATATACACCTCCTTCTAACAAGAAGGTAGCAAGACGTAATTTTTGATCATCGGGACAACCCATAACATCAAACACTCTTTCAATCTTTACCATCCAAGATTCAGTTACTGCTGGATCTACCATGCCTGTGAAAACCTTAGCCACTAATTTAGTTGCTCGCTCAATACTATCATTTTTATTGGAACTGCATAAAGTAGAAGCAACAGCTACAGCAATCCTATCAGCTATAAGATCAGCAAGAGCAACATGCCCATGTCGTGGCTGCTCTTGAGTCCGATGAACTGATTCCTCACCCATACTCCCATCTCTAATGTCCTATCTATCAGGAGCAACTTGTGGTTGAGGTGGCACATCCTGGAGCCTATGAGTCTTACCACCATGAGCCATGACCTCCAACTACAAAACATGCATGATATGTTGAGAAAGAAATGAAAATTAATGTAATGCAAGCAGACTCTATGACCATGCTTTGATACCAACTGACACGACCCGTCTCGAATCACCTAAATGGACCCGACACGTGTCGTGCGCCGGTGGTAGATACCAGCTAAGTGTCGAACCCTCCATCAAGGCAACTTTGACCTGTTTTGACTGTGACATATTTTTGTAAAAAAATTGATAGAGTTTCCTATGTAACATGGACTAAAACCACCTGAACAATAATTAATATCCTCAACCAGTACATATTATTTAAAATAGGGTATACCAGCCCCTCAAAACTCAAACTATTCAAAATACAATACTGAGAAGTTGACCTTTACTAATATCTTACAAACAAAAGTCCCAAATGTACTCAAAATACCTAATATGCAGTGAGCCCATGATATGGATACATGAATTACAATTTAACTTTTCTGACAAAACATACATGTATCCCAAAAGAAATATGAACTATGTAAATTAATAAAATGAGTCATACAATTAATGATAAAGTGTGGCTCAACTCAGTGGATCAACAAACTCCAATGCTACTCAACTCAGCTACTATCTGATAAGGAAAGATATGATAAAATATATGAGCTTGTTACTCGGTGAGTGGATAGTTTGCAAATAAGTATACTTTTTATGTTTATACATAATTACTGTAAAACTTCCTTTACTCTTTTATAACTTTAAGAAATTCAGAAGTTTGATAATAACTTTTAAAATTGAAACATGATATAATCATAAAATCCTTTGTTCTTTATTCAAAATAAGCAACTCTAAAGTATAACGAATATAGATAATCTGATATCCATGAAAATCTATGAAATACTATCGTTACTCAATATTATAAGTTAAAATCTTTATTCTACGAACTGAATAAACTTAATTTTATAATATGAAGTCTGATAAGCTGTATTAATACTAAAAAATCATACTAAAAATATACCAAAAATAACAATACTCACGAATCGATTAATACCGATGTGCATGGAGAAGTTATTAAATTTTGTAATTCTGGTCATACACGCGTAGTGTTGTTAGAAGGCTATAATCTGGTCATCACTAAGGAAACACATTCATAATAGTGTAGAACGGGTAAAATCACCATAATTGTCATACTGTAGAAACACATTCACACCAGCGCAGAGCGGGAAAAATAACTATATGTGGTCATACACTGTGGAAACACATTCACACAAGTGCAGATTACGGTAAATCATTTGGGTACTTTTTGATGGTTTTAAAAATAAATTTAAATACGCTAAAATATTTAATACTGATATTCTAAGCCAATTGAATGGTTTAACTGAACTGAATATAACTTTTACAAGAAATGCTTATTTTTTTTTAAAAAATAACTTTATTTTGAAAATTATGCTTTCTAAATCAATCATTTGAAATAAATAACTTTTACAGTTTATATGATTTACTATAAGAAATATAATAACAATTATTTCATATAAACTTGAGAACTACTATAACATGAATAAGTGCTTATTTTAAAAAACAAATAGATATCCACTCACTAAATACAAGCTATAGGCTAGGATGAATGGTAGTCTTTTCCAATCTTCTCTCCATCTGAAATACGATGTAGATTAACCAATTTAACTACTATCAAATCGAGAAACCTTTAATATCTAATGATGAAACACTTAAACTTAATTTCTCGATACATGAATAAATTCTCCAAACTTCCTTTAAATCAATTGGAGCTAATTCTACTTTCTAGTCCTTTTACTTATCTTTAATTTATCACCATTACTTTCATCCCAGACATAAAAGCAATTCTTTCTTCATATATAGTGACAAACTAGTAACCATAATTCAATCTATTTAACTTTACATTCTAACTTATAAATCATTCTTCCAAATGAGTATTCAATCTACATAATCATTTTTCCAAACAATTTTCATTCAAGAACCCAATTAAAATTTTAGGGTTTGCCAAAAATAGTATTTCTTACTTTAATGTAAATGGAAGGTAATCAATCAAGAAATTTGAACTAACAATAGTATTCCTTTAACTTTATCTGAAAATTAAGCCAACAAATTAGAACCCTTGAAATTCAACATAAATAATTCCTCTATCTCTTGAAGAAATAGATAAATTGAACACAAGATTGAGAAAAACAACACTTACTCCTTCTTCTTCCCATTTCCCTTCTTTTTCTTTTTCTTCTTTTCTTTCTCCTTTTTCCTTTCTTTTTTCCTCTCTTTTTCAGTCTTCAGCTTCCGTTTCCCAACTTCTGTTTTTGTTTGTGTATGAAAATGAAAAGAAATGGGTTCAATTGCCAAGTTAGTGGAGCACTAACTCAATATTGCAAAGAAGACCCTGATCTTCCAATTAATGTAACATTTGGTCATCTAACTTCCAATGATAAATGAGTGTATCCTCAACTTTAAATTTTATCCATCTTAAACCCCCATATATTATCAATTGTAAAATAAACCCCAAGAAAATAATTTATTACAATTAAGTCCCTATTTGACATTGACTTTGACTAGTCGAACACTTGACTTTAAAATAAACTATTGACTTCGACTTAGTATAAAATGGTATGTAACATACTTCCCCTGTGAGAATCATATAATTTGACTTTTGTAGGAACTACTCAGTAATAATAAAGTATTTGTCCATCTATCTACCCTAAAGCTACTTCGTATCTGGATTGTAACTTCAATCATCTAAAATATTCACATTGTCGAATTTAGCTCTGGTTTGATAATCATTATTTGAAAACTTTTTTTCCTACATATTCATTTTCAATCACACATTAACACATAAAATATTATGCACGTAAATTCAAAACTTTTATCTACCTTTTAATCACACATTCTCCAAAAAATCACTATTCAAAACATTGTTTCTCTCAAATAATGATTTTCAAACAGGTGCTTAATAGATTCTTACAGTCCAAACTTCAAGATCCATCCTTTATTTGGAGTTGAATATTTAGCCCATGTTTGGTACAAAATAAAATCAAAATTTTAGTATAAGTCAAAGTTAATAATTAATTTTAATTATATATTTCATAAGATTCATAACTTTTCAACCACATATTTTATCAATATTTGTTATTCAAAATCTAACCAAAATACTGATTATATACTATAATCTTACACACAATACATATTTCATGTTTGATGCAGATCCTTCTAAATTTATTTTGAATAATACATTCTCCCAATAAAATACTATAGTTTTGTGAGTTCTTCGGAATAATTATTTTAAGCTACTAAACGAATTTTGAAAATCCTTAAACTTTAATTGAATATTAAGGACTCATCAAATAATCGAAAATAAGCTTTGCAGCATTATTAGAGGTTGCTAAGGTCGAGAAATAAAGTCACTACCAGAACTTAAAAAAAAAAAAACTCACTAAGAATTGAAAATTCAATTATATTAAGTGCTTGTTTGGTAATTAAGCTATGAATCCTATTGAGGATAAAAAGTATGTTCCAATTGAGTTGTAAGCTTTGTAAATATGTAATAAGTAATTCTAATTTAATGCATCATCTAATTCATAAATCCAGTTTTGTCAAAAACTTTTACATATTTTCACAAGAATGTTTCGAAGTCGAGCTTGTCAATTTAAAACACTACAAAAATGCATTTTCACTCACGGATATTTACCGCAAAAGACACCTAGCAGTCTAGCACTATCACTAATTGTATTTCTAACAAATTATCATTGAATTAGACGGTTTACACTGACCGACTAAATCAATGACGGATATTTGGGTGGTAAAGGTGAGAGCCTTTCACCAACAAAAGAATCTGATGGTGAAGTGTGCATTAGGTTATGTAATTCAAATTTTTTAAAAGGTCCAACAATGCACCTGTCGAAGATGAGGTGTGTAGATAAAAGGTTAATTCATTTTGTCCACGGATTTTTCTTTGGTGATATAAATCAATTTTGATTTGGGTTAATCCTTTATAAAATTCCACTCATAGAACGAAAGATTTACAAATGATTACATGGTGAAACTATACGTCAGTCAATTTAATTTGAGTGAATCCTCAACTACGTGACCAACTCAATGTACAAATCAAACAATGACAATGGATGTTAAAGGCACTAATATTTACAAAAACCTTTGTCAATCAGCAACATTTTTCTCAGTACAACATATTTTATTTTATAACACTTGATAATAGAATTCTATTAATAATGATGCTATAAATTAAAAACTCACCAAGATTTGGGGAAAAAAAATGCATAATTATCATAGTTTCAAGATACACATTCAAATTTAAGAAACTTGTAGAATTATTTCAAAAATCAGGTGACCACAAAATTTTGTGACCAGTTTATTATTTAAATAGGTAAAGATCGAAGTAATATAAAATTATTATTTTAACATAATCACATATTAGTCACAAATTACACAACGTGACAGTCACAAAGACACAAATTGTGAATTACAATTACAAATTTAATCGCAATCACACATTTTTAAAGGTCATAATTTATTTATCGATTGCACATTATCAAATTAAGTGACCTCAATCATCCAATTAACTGATCACAAATTACTCTTTATCTCCCCCACCTCACCTTACTCCACCATCGCAGACACCTCAAATCAACAACCCACTACCACCACCACCACCACTTTCACCTCAAATCCATAATAATCACTACCATCACCTCCACATCCACCTCCACCCCACCACCCCATGCATTACAAAGTACACCCAAACGTTCATAGAGATAGACGTAGCGATGCACCACCCAAAATGCGACTATAGTGCCTAACCACGGTCGAGTGGAAATCCAACATAGGTTCAGATTTGCGTGTGGTAGTGTCGATGATGGACTATATATTTAACATTGGTTTTTGATGGCGGTGGTGGTGGTTGGAGTTTAGATCTCAATGTCAATAGATAGAGTTACGTGTGGTCGTGGCCAACTATAAATCCAACACTGGTTGTAGATCCAACACTATTTTCGATAGCAGTGTTGAAGAGGAAGGTGGTCATGGAATTTGACGTCCATGAAGTGTGGAATGGGATGTAGGAGCAACAATGTTGTAGAGAGGTGGTGGTAGCGATCAACGGTCATAGGGTATGGAATGAGATGTGGGATGTTTGAGGTGTGGAATAAGGTGTGAGAGCGGCAAATTTATTTGTGAGTAATTTTGGGGTTGAAAATGTGTTGGGGTGGGGTGGGGGCAAGGAATGGAGTAAGTAGGGTTGTGGATTGGGATTGGGATTGGGATACACCTATTTTCGAAAGAATAATTTTATGGTCTAATTATTGAAATGAAAACTTGAAAAATAGGTATAAGTGTAATTTTTTTTATTTTAATAGAATTAATTTAAAACCACTAACAATTAGAGCACTCCAATAGCAAATTCATCAATATTTTACCGCAAAAATATAGCTCCCGCTTTTTTTTTCACTATAAGTATTATTTTGACTTAACCCATGTTTGTTCAATTAAAAGTTAGATTAAAATTCAAGTTAAATTTAACAATTAATTCTAACCACATTTAATAGGATTAGGATGGAAATTGGGCCGAGAGACTCGTCGCTCGCCTACTAGACTCGTCAGGGCTCGACTCATGAGCTACTTGGGCTCATCAAGGATGAGCTCAGACACAGAGCGAGCTCGGAGTTGAAACAGCGAGCCGAGCGGCTCGTGGGCAAGACCTATGAGCGACAAGCCACAATAATTTATGTATATTTTCAAAACTCTAAAATACTCCACATTTCATCTTATTTTCTCACAAATTCTCTACAATCTATCTTCTACATTTTACAATCTAAATTACTAATTTTCAATTTCAATTTCATTTTACATTATTAAATCATCACTCAATTTAATTCATCTATTATAATTTTCATTCCTTATATTTTTCACTTCATCTCAATTTTATAATTCATATATTATATTCTATACTTCTATTTCATATTTATGCATCTCAATTTCATTTTATACAAATGGATGCCAATACTTATGTTGAGCTTTGTTTGGTGGTAACTCACCATGACACAATAATCTCAATTCCATAATGATTTTTTTGATCTCAAAACATCCCAATTCTCAATGATTTGGACATTGACGATGTGCATAAGAGTAGTCATCCAATTGATTTGGATGATATTGATGAAAAATCTGAATAACTCGAAATACCAAATACAAGAGGGAAGTAGAAATCTAAACAAACTGCAAAGTGTTGGGAACACTTCAAATTGGTTTCCATAGGACATATAATCGAAAGAGTCCAAAATCTAAAACAATTTGAAAAGATTGCCAAACAAAATTGGCATGGCAAAAGGGAATCAGAATACCCACCTCAATCATCACTACAAGAATTGTTTGGCCAAGCATAGACTTATTGGCCAAACACAAACAAAACTTCAATTTGGTACTCTTCTCGATACTAATTTTACTACACTAAGCACATAGATCTATTCGGAAGAAAATTGACTTGAAATTCATTGTAGGTGCTGAGTTCCTGCTAAATATAGTGAACAACAATCATTCCACAAAGTTCGCGCAATAATATCTTCAACCAAGATACGTTAGGATAAGTAGAGTTCCGATTGCATTGATTATTTTGTTAGGCACAAAAATAGTTATTACATGATTTACAAAAATACGGTGATGTTATATCTTTTACAAAGTTCCCTCACAATGCTAATAACATATTTAGGCCCCGTTTGTTTCGGATTAAAATCAGATTTTAATATAAGTTAAAGTCAAACAATTAATAATGTAATTCATAAACTAAGCATGGTTCTTAATTCAAATTTTGGTGATTTTCTATTTCATGTTTGTTGTATATGTCATATATTTAATTTAATTGTGCAAAATGAGATGAAACATATTATCGAACAAATTGGTTGAATTAGTGATGCATTAGTATATATATTACGATATCATGTAGTAGGAAACAAGTTTTCGAAGAACATTTTGCTCAAATTTCTATGGAATTCAAGAAATTTGTTACCAACATAGGTCATAGAAGGAACTACTTACCTATTACTCGAATTTCATGAAGGTTATGAAGCACTAGTTACTAAATTTTATAATTTCAGACGTACCATTGAGTCAGACTCTATCTTTATAGATACTGATTGGGAATTGGCTTTTAAAGTTAAAAAGATTTTTGATAGTTTTATATTATTCTACAAATATATTATTTGGAGTATACTATCCAACTAGTCCTAAAGTTCTTGAACGCCTTTTCCTTATTGCAAGAACTTTTAATAAATATGGATATGATCATGATTTTACTGATACATTATAATCGATGGAACTAAAATTAAGATAATATTGAGAAGATTTACCTATGTTATTTCCTTTAACATGTGTAATGGACCTTGTGTATAATTTGAAAGGTATAAAACACGTTATAAGAAAAATTACAAATTCTTTAAATTTTGATACTCTTATCACATATTCTAATTTAGATAACACTTGAATTGAAATGTACGAATTGTATTCATTATGATTAGGTACAAATGTTAGTCGGGCATCCTTTGCACCCCTCTGTACCATTAGTCTTGATCAACAAACGGAAGAGTAATTGAGTTTATTTACAAAAATTGGGGATGAAAGATTTGATGTAGGTTTAGGTTTTTCTTCTATGTCTCCTTCATATAATCAAAGTACATCAAAAGTAGGTCCAAGTGTATTGCCTACAGATTTACATAGATATTTTAGCCATCAAATGTTTAAAACCGTAGATCCAGTTGAAGCAATGGATTTTGATTTACTTGATTTTTGGAGACGTCACAGATGAACATATCCCATTATTTTTTGTCATTGTACGTGATTTGCTAAAACCTCTTATTAGAACTATAGGATCGGATTATGGTTTTAGTGTAGGTGGCCGGATTCTATCCGATTTTAGAAATCGGCTCAAAGAAGATATTTTAAAAAGTTTAATATGTATAAATGATTGGTAAGATGCTCATTATCGAATCCAAAATCAATATGTTGAAATTAAGTCTAGTCAAGTAAATAATGTTTAATTTCGTCATATTTATACTTTGTTATTTTCTTAATAATGTTCTTTTTTAAAAAAAATTATATATGAAACAAGTTTGTGTACACTTTTAATTTCGCATGCTCGAAAATTAATTAACCGGTCTCAAGCTTGAAAATTGGGGGGGTGGGGGTGGGGGGTGTCGTGTAATCGAGCTCGTGGATACATCGGCCGAGCTATGTCCATTGCCACTCTTACATAGGATTCACAACTTTCTAACTATACATTCATATAATTTTATCAAATTTTAATAAAAAAATAATTTTTATTTAAACCAAAAGAGGCTTAANTTTATCAAATTTTAATAAAAAAATAATTTTTATTTAAACCAAAAGAGGCTTAACCCATTACACGTTCCCAGCCCTTCTCTTCTCCACCTCCTCTTCTCTAGAACAACACGTTCTCTTTCTCTTCTCTACACGATATTGGACTTGAATTTGGATATAATTCGTTTCGATTTTTTTATGTTGAATTTCGTGTTTTGATGTTAAATTTGGGCCAAATTTATAAGGAAAAAAGATTACTTATTTTCCCCCACTGACTACAAAATCAAAGTATAGGAAGTCAAATCTTGCAATTACGATTGAAGGTGAGCTTTCTTTTCCATTAAATTAATCTAAAAATAAGTGCAAGAAGTTTCATTTCAAGTTAGATTCCAGCCCAACTTCTTTTCAAAATTGCGATTATTTTTCTTCATTTAGTTTGTTTAGGTTAGATTTTGTGGATTTATAATATAAAATGTTATTAGACAGTATATATTTGAGTTTAAATTTATGCATTGTTGTTTAAATTTTGAGTATGAATTTATTGTGGGTTTAAATTCTGGATTTGTATTCTTCAGTGACCCCGATATTCTTCATTGACTAAGGATCGACAATGACTTAATCCTCACCAACTAGAAAGGGTCAGTGAGAATTGAATCTTCCTCAATCGAAAGGCATGAGGAACAATCGTTACCTACCTTTTCCAATCTTTGAAAGCGATTTCTCACTGATTTCTTGCAATCAGTGGGGATTGTTTCTCTCTTACCCCCTTGTAGTAAGTGAGTATTTCATAGACTAAACCAACCCTATATTTAAAATTTTCTTATTAAGTTACTAAAATTTATTTGTTATTGTAGGATAGAGTACGATATTGACAGTAGAGTTAATGGATTTTTGAGGAATCTAATATCTAATTGTATCATCAAAAACATAAAAAAGTATTAGATGATCTAGACGACGATCATAAATAGGAGTTGCACCATTCATGCCTATGGAAATTCTTTCACATAAGACGCGTATAGTTATTTGGCAAGATCATCGACGGTCTGTTGCTTGAACTGCTTAAGTCAGGCAACTTCGACAAATTATGATTTCGGTTAGGAGATGAGAAGGTCTCCCAGTTCTCCTTATTCGATTTTGCCCTCGTTACCAGACAACTCCTAGAATGAAGAAGAATTTAGGCTCAAAATTCATCACAACAAAAGACTGTTGAAAGAACATTTTGGAGGCAGGTTTACAGTTACTCCTATACAGTTAGAGACTGCATTTGATATATGTGATAGAAAACATAAAGGGATTACAGATTCTTTAATCCTTTAATCAAATCATTTCCAAACCCTAAAATTCATACTCCATGTTGAATTTGAGAAAATAACAAAATCACAAACATACCTGGATTCCTGGATGTCTGATTCTTAGCCTGAACGGATTATGATCTTCCAATTGGTTGGTGGTCTTCACTTTTGATTTGCTCTCAATTGATGGAGATGTAGAGAATCTCAAACACACACCAACAATTGGGGACCATAACCAATATAAAATAATGGTAGTAACT
>CAIGRB010136925.1:18858-55303 GCA_903798255.1 Fraxinus quadrangulata
TCACGCAGTGAGAATGCTTATCTCCCAATTCGACACGGCAAGCACGCTAACAACTAGGCGTGAGGCCTATTTTACCAAAGAGTGCACTAATGATGTGATCATATGCAGGTATTCTCCCTAACATCCTACTCATAGTGTGCGTGTGTGCCAGTTGTTCGAGCTTGCCGGCCTTAGAATGAGGGGAGGGCGGCCTTGAGGCATAATACCTCAGGAGCCAAACCTGCGATCCGTGAAACTTTGGCTGGGTCTGCCCTTGCTTATCATATATTACTATAGAACTCTCACCAAGAACGAAAAAAAAAGGAAAAACGCCAACTAAAGCATGGAAATTTCAGTGTGTATGAGTAAATTCAGCAAGTATATTGGTTGTAAGATAAGTTAAAGAAAGTGGTCAATCAAGCAGAAAAGAAACCAAATGCAACAGTGCAGCAATTCTCACCTCAAATAACTATACTTACCTACCTCATATAGGAACACATATAATATACAATTCAACCTTTCTGCATTCCTAAAAAAACAACTTCTACTTCAGATTTTCTCCTTTGGTGTTTCTCCTGTGCAAACTCAATTTTGTGGAGTGAAAGGTGTATAATGTTAGTATGCAGGAGGTTTTTGGTTTGAAAAGAATGGTGAAGGCTGCATCAATTTATAGGGACATAAAGGGTTTAGAATGGTGACACCTTAAAGTGATTATTCATCCTTCCACTTGTTTTGTCCTTTATTTTCTTTGTTTCCAACAATTCTCAAAGGTTTAAACACGTAAAACTCATCCCAAGTTAGTGGTAGAAATGGGCCGAGCCATCTACGAGCTGAGCTCAAGCTCAAGCTCTATCGAGCACGAGCCAAAGCTTGGCTCGTGCTCAAGGATCGAGCCATAAGCTCGTGAGTTCACGAGCCTAGCCCACGAGCTCATTTTTTTAAACTTTTTTCTTCACATTTTTTACGAGAGCTCGTAGGCTTGTGGGCACAGCCCATGAGCCATTTGTAAGCTCGACGAGTCAAGCAAGGGCGAACCTCCTGGCTCGGCTCGTCCCGAAATGAGCCCGAGCTATCCATGGGCCGAGCTTTGATGAGTTGAGCCGACAAACTACTCAACCCTTTTGCTACCCTTATCACAAATGTCTTATGCATGAAGTGGTAACGATCTAAGAAGAAGACATGTGCCCCATTACCATAAAATCAGCCACCATTTGCATAGTTTGCTGTTACAGGCAGCTGCATAATGACCCTTTTGAACACGATTTTGGACCTTAATTCTTGACCTATTTGTTCAATGTAAAATTTTACCCTAAAGCACTCATCTAGTACTTTATAACCCAACTTGAATCACCTCAAACCGATGCTAGTAGAGCTCGAACGGTGCTCCACAAGTTAGCTGTCCAAACATGCTTCAATACGGAAATCCCCTTTAAAATTTCAATATTGGTTCTTAATTTCGGTTTTCTTATGATTTGTTCCCTAAGTTTATTCTTCATCTTGCGAAGAATATTATAAATTATATATAATAAACTTGTTTTTATTACAAAGTAAAAGACCCTATTTATAGGGCTATAAGTAACTCTAAAAGGAAAGATTGCATAATAATAATTATACAATAATCTATTAAGGAAAATAATCATACACTATTGAAACAATATCATAAAAATTATTATTTCTATATCTTCAACACATCTATCTATAGACATCCATTTAAGTTATTCCCTAACATTTAATTTTGGTCCCTAACTCAATTAATCATAATTCCTTGCATGATGTTACTTCAGAATACTTCTAAATTTTCGAAAAGTCTCTAACCTCCAAATTTTCACTTTAAAGTAATTAACGTGTACCTCAATTTTATTTTCTATTATTTATTTTTTTTTTTTTTTGGGATGTTACATCTTTCGCTTAAGTGGGACACTTGCAAACTTCCTATTGATCGTTAGGTGCATGGCCTAGTGGATTTAGGAGGTTGTACGCATTTACTGCTAATGCATACGTCAGCATTTGAATGAGTGCTGCAATGATTGTAGTCGTCGTTTCACTTCTTAGTTGCTACGCTTCAATCGTTAGCTTCGGGCAAGTAGCGTTTGTAAGCCATCTTAGTCATTCAAATTCTATTTTGGCACTCTCTGGCCTTCAATGGTATAGATTTTGTTTTAAGTATAATGGTCTAAACGTTTCTCTTTCATATTGGATGCCCAAGTTTTGTTGACAAAACTACACAAGTGGGATGGATTCTCATTTCTCACTCATAAACTCAGGCTTTCCTTGTGAACACCAGTCTCCTCACATTCGTTAAGCACCTTTTCACAAGAGTTGTACAATCACTTTCTTGTGTATCGGTGATTGCACATCTCTCTTTTTTTCGTTGACTTCCAATTTTTCATATTGTTCTTTTTGTTGATATATGGTTGACTTCATGTTTTGATTATAACAAACAAATTATTTTTATTTCTAACAATTGAATTCGAGTTTTTATAGTCACAGTTGCAAATTGATCAATTGGAGACAAAAAGATCACTACCAAAAGACTCGCATTGGGTGATTAATAAAAATCAAGATGGAAGTCGAGCATTCACGTCAAATCACTCGAAGACAAAAAACTCCAATAGTCAAATATAGAAAATATTAAATTTAGATGTTTCAGATTCAAATGTAAAGGTAAAATATTTTAATCCTTAAAAATAAATCATTAAAAGCTCAATAAATGAATTTTTGTGCACAAGAAAAAGTACTTCATAAAAACGTTCGTGTTCGCGTGAAACTTGCAAGCGGACATGATCGTTGTATAAGTAGTACGATTTGTGAGTTAAGAGTATCATTCCCACGAGGAATAAGGTCTAATTTGTAGTTCAATAATTACTATTGTATTCGAAGTGTGACGAAATCAAAAGAGATGGTTTGTATATTATTTATATTAATCATAAACTAATAAAACAAATGAAGTGTTTATCTAATATGTGAATGTTTGTACTGGAATCGTGAATCCCCATATTGCCATTTAATTTAATTTTTAATTCGTAAGCTAGTAAATTCATGCATTCAAGACAATTGATAATCCACTGTTATTCAATATTTTTTTCAAGATATATTAAACCTAAGTTTAACACGACGCGATCCTATTGCTAGTCCGAATTTATATGAAATATATGCATTGATTCACATGATTTATCACACATGATTGCACATGACATATATATTATTCCTAGTACCTATTGTCCATGTATTGATTTTGCCGTGTTCTAAACTTATTGTGAGTATTCCCGCACTACAAAAAGTAACTTACTATCTAATTAGTGATCAAGCAACCAAATAGTTCAATGGAAATGCAAAATCAATCAAGAAATACTAAACTAATTGTCTTGAATTAAAATAAACAAATAATAGGGTTCATCATTCATCCAATACAATGAAAAACTTAGCCTAACATTATTGAAATTAAATTACACAAGAATAATTGGAAAAATATCACCCGAAAATATGACAGATGGAAAAAAGTAGGAAAAATTCACGTTCTTAACTCGCTTGAATTGATGTATACACTTGCTTTTTGCCTCCAAAATATATAGAATATGATGAAATTTATGTCAAAGGAGATCCCCCACGTTCTGGTCGAGTTTGGTACTTAAAGGATACCAAAAAATTACATTTAATTGTTACCAAAATAAAAATAAGGAAAATTGGATATTTTCCCTTTTAGCCTCGAGGCGCGTGCCTAGTGTAACATAGGACGCGCACCTTGAGGGTTTGGACAGGCTCATGTGAGGCATTTTTGGTATGGGGTGCGCGCCTCTCCTACAAGCAAGGGTATGCGCCTCGCTTAATTTTCGGCAGTTGAACAGTTCTCGGTATTTTTATTATAATTTTCTCTCCCGATATTCGATTGAAGTGATTCAAAGAGCATTGAAAAGCTAACTCAGAGGGCTACAATTCTTGTAGAAATATAATTTTTTTTAATTCGGAATTTTGCTTTACCAAAATTGGGTCTCAATGGGAGCTTAAAAATTCGAAGCATAACTTTTTCGGTTGGAAGTTGATATGTGATAATACTTGGATTATATTTCATCCATTTGGCTTCTTTCCTCATCCAATTGATGCCTAAAACTCTCAAATCTTCACCGTGAGGTTCGACGTAACTTTTGAGTATTTGCATTTCGGTCTTCGAACTTTGTATTTGATATCATTGAGCCATTTTTCGCTATCTTTGCATTCTTTTCTCCAATTCTTCATTAAACATTGAATTTTACCTACAAAATAAAATATAACACAAAATAAGTAGTATTTTATCCAAAGAATAGTAAAATATCATCGTTTAGGACCTAGAATAAGTGTTGAAACTACACTTATCACATCTTCAAACTTGATTCTTTTTTTGTCCTCAAACAAAACTAAAACCTAACAAACACACAATGCTAATTACCTAATTGGTGGCTAGTCAATCAAGTAAAAAAAAAAATAGCAAGCTTACTAGACTTCTTATTTCAAGATTGAAATCATAATATCAGATTTATGTACGACTTTAAAATCGCATTATAGAAATTAAAATCTAATTCTCCAATGTAAAATCGATGTGTGTGTGAAGAATTAAACATAGAATTATGAATTCATGAGCAGTTTTAATNTGAAATCACAATATCAAATCTATTCACAGTTTCAAAATCACACTACAAAAATTAAATTTTACTTTTTCAATATATAATCGACTTGTGTGTGTGTGTGTGAAGAATTAAACATAGAATTATGAATTCATGAGCAGTTTTAATTCCCGACCCTCAATGGTGAAATATATTCTTTCATTACTCGTAAGATTCGCACACCTCCAAACTTATTTTTTTCGCTCTTTCAAGTATATGAACTAAGGTTGAATTTTATACTATCCTCACCTTTCTAGTTTAGGTAAATCTCACTAATTGCAAGTCAATATGTCAATAAATAAGAATTCTCCATTAAATTTGATTGTTTAAATCTTTAGGACTTAATTAGGCTAACAATCTCTAATCAAAAGTCAAATTTTATTAAATAAGTGTTTGGGACATAACCAAAATATTTGGTGCGTCTTCTGTTTCATACACCTATTTTTTCTATACACTTTTTTTTCTTTATTTGCAGCATTCTCTTCCTTAAACATTTTAAATGATCCATGTAACAAGTTTTAGGCTGATGATTCTCAAGTCAGTTGACTTTAGGGCAATAGGTTTTTAACACCTTTACAGGCTTAATAACTCTAGTCATAAAGGCTATGAAGAGAAATTTTCAAATAAAATGTGTTTTATTATTGCCTCAATTAGTACAGTGTCCCTCATTAAATACTTATTCAAGTAAAACGACCCCTAACTTGAGATTTTTACCCAATTGTATCCTTTGACCTTATACAATCCACACAAGATTTTTAATTTCACACATGAAATCTCAATTTATCTCAACATCTTCCTACAATAGTGAAATTTCCCAAATTATTATAAATTTGGTCTAAGGATGTAAAGTTTAGTGGTTTTGGATTTAGCATCTATGGTCCGCTATTTCAACCTATCCAATTATGAAATCAACTCATTCCTACACAATGCTTAACTTAATTTATGTGCTCAATACATATCAAATTTCACATTAAAAACAAAAATTAATCAAAATATGCAACTTATTCACCATTCATATCAAATAACAATTCAATATATTTTTCTTTGCTAGTCAGGCCAACTAACTCACATAAAAAGAAAATATTTTTAAATTTTTAAAAATTTTCAATTTTTTTTAATATCTAAACTAATGCAATAAAAGAACACAAAAACATATAAACATAAGAATGACACTAAAAAAAAATAAAATGAAAACTCATGTTTTCCACCCTCAAACTTAAACTAGATATTGTTTTTAATGTCTTAAATTCTAAATCCGCATACAGAGGGGTGGGGAAGAAAATGAAGAAAAGGACTCTCCTGATATGGATTGTAATCCAATGGTTAGCTTCCTATTGCTCCCATTAGCTCCTTAGTCTTGGTTGATATAAGTGTTGCGCGACATCATGTTCCTATGCAATACAGTCAAATAAAGCATTAAAATTAAATAACTGGAATGTTACTTAGCTCTAACATCTAATAAACAACTAACATATTGAAAATCTAAGGGGAAACGTGGTATGGATGATGAGTCCCTAAAATTGAATTAAAAAAAAAAATAATCTAAATTATTCTATTATTAGTAAGCGTAATAAAAAAAAGGAAAGAAAAATTGGGTTGCCTCCCAATAAGAACTTTGTTTAAAGTCTTTGGCTTGACTTTGTTGTTTCGACATTATGGAATTTTGAAGAACGCTTTTGATGCCTTGCTCATTTTGCCTCTTCTGACTTTGCTCCACTCTTCATTGCTTATACAAATTTTAACACTACCCTTTCCAATATGATATGATATGTCTATCTCCTCCAATTTGAATTCAACTACGTAGATTTCTTCCTTCTCTTCGGGCTTAATTATAAATTCAATGATAGGACAATCAATGAAGTCGACAGAATGTGGGTTAATGTCATCTTCATTAACCACCTCGTCTTCGCTTTGTTCCTTTGTAATTGATCTTTCATCATCTTTATTCTCGTCTTCCATAATTGATATCTCCTCAGATTGAATGGACGATTCACAATTTAATTCCCCGGGCGACATTGTAAACTCTTTTCTGCCAAATTTTTTGAGTGGATTATATCTCCACCTTTTAAATTCAATCCGTAATGTACCATCTCCCACACACATTTTGTTTTCATATAACTTGGCAAGATCAGTGTAGTATTTTGCAATTACCTCCTCGTTCAACATGGAAGGACCAAATTCCACTAACACGGAAGGGATACACACGCCCCATGCATGTAGCTTTCCAGATGTATCAATTGCTAGTCTTTGACATCTTAAATATTTTTAAACCGTATGAGTTTGAGCATAAAGGGTTCGGTGCATGTATTCACANGCGCCATCTCCCACACACATTTTGTTTTCATCTAACTTGCCAAGATCAGTGTAGTATTTTGCAATTACCTCCTCGTTCAACATGGAAGGACCAAATTCCACTAACACGGAAGGGATACACACGCCCCATGCATGTAGCTTTCCAGATGTATCAATTGCTAGTCTTTGACATCTTAAATATTTTTAAACCGTATGAGTTTGAGCATAAAGGGTTCGGTGCATGTATTCACACAGTAACTAGTATAATGCACCCCAGAGCATAATTCACAATAGATATCTTCTTCCTCGTCATCCATATCGAGATTATTCATTGCAAAAATATTTTTACCATGCAGAATCTTAGATACATTGCTGAACGGTACCTCGATAGAATATCAAATAAGAGAGATCAGAGTGGGTATCCAAAATCAATAATAAATAAATAAATAAAAATCAAATTTAATATAAACTACGAAACTAAAATTAAATATGTTATTCTCCGGCAGCGGAGCTAAAAACTTGTTTGCGTGAAACCCGCAAGCGTACAGGATCGTTGTACAAGTAATATAATTTGTGACAAAATCAATAGAGATGGTTCGTATATTATTTATACTAATCCTCAACTAATCAAGCAAATAAAGTGTTTATCTAATATGTAAATGTTTGTACTGAAATCGTGAATCCCCCTATTGTCATTTAATTCAATTCTTAATTCGTAATCTAGTAAATTCATGTATTCAAGATAATTGATAATCCACTGTTATTCAATATTCTTTTCCAAGATATATAAACCTATGTTTAACACGACCCTATCATATTTCTAGTCCGAATTCATATGAAAAATATGCATTGATTCACATGATTTATCACACATGATTGCACATGCCATATATATTATTCCTAGTACCTATTGACCATGTGTTGATTTTGTAGCGTTCTACACTCATTGTGAGTATTCTTACACTACAAAAAGTAACTTACTATCTAATTGGTGATCAAGCAATCAAATAATTCATTGGGAATGCAAAACCAATCAAGAAAAATCAAGAAATACTAAATTAATTGTCTTGAATTAAAATAAACAAACAATATGGTTCATCATTCATTCAATACATTGAAAAATTTAACTTAATATTCTTATAATTCAATTATACAAGAATAATTGGAAAAAATCACCCGAAAATAAGACAGATAGAAGAAGTTTGAAAAATCCACATTCTTAACTCAAATTTTCTAACCGGGCTATGAATCTTCAAAATCCTTGTATGATTCGCTTTGAATTGATGTATAGATTTTTTCTTCACCTCCAAAATATGTAGAATATGATGAAATTGAGGTTGAAAGAAGATCCCCAACTCTGGTCGAGTTTGGTATTGAGAAGATGTCAAAAAGATTGTATTAAATTGTTACCAAAACAAAAATAAGGAAAATCGAATTTTTTCCCTTTTAGCCTTGAGGCGTGCACCTAGTATAACCTAGGGCGCATGTCTTGGGGGTTTGGGTAGCCTCAGGCAATGCATTTTTGGTCTGGGGAGCGCGCCTCTCCTGCAGGCGAGGGGTCGCCTAATTTTCGGCAGCTAAATAGTTCTTAGTATTTTTATTACTTTTTCTCCCACTATTCAATTGAGGTGATTCAAACTGGATTGAAATTCTACCTTGGAGGGCTACAATTCTTGTAGAAATATAATTTTTCCAATTCGAAAGTGTGCTATGTCAAAATTTGGTCTCAATGTGAGTCTAAAAATCCAAAGCACAACTTTTTCGGTTGGAAGTTAATATGTGATAATACTTGGACTATATTTCATTCATTTGACTTCTTTCATCATCCAATTGATGCCTAATACTCTCAAATCTTCATTGTGAGATTTGACGTAACTTTTGGATATTTGCATTTCAATACTCAAACTTTGTATTTGATATAATTGAGCAATTTTTCGATATCTTTGCATTCGTTTCTCATTGAGTTTTACCTACAAAATGAAATATAACACAAATTAGGCAGTATTTTATCCAAAGAATAGTAAAATATCATCGTTTAGGACCTAGAATAAGTGTAGAAACTACACTTATTAGCTTGTATAAAAATTATTTTTCAAAAGGTAAGTATTTCAACTTGATATTTAAATTTTTATACAATATTACTCTCCTTGAAAAGTAAAGTCAAAAAGTCCTTCAAAAGCCTGTATTTATCAAAACAATCAAAAAGGAAAATTCAAGGCAAAAGTCCAAGCGGACGTCCGGTTCGCCGAACGATCATTTTTTAACCATTTTGATTTCTGACGCACAATGGAAATTTTGGTTGTCCAGTTCAGAATGCGAACATCTGAATGAATTGTCCGGTTGGTCAGAAATTTTGGCATTATGACTGCTATAAACAGCATTTCACTTTGCGTTTATTACATTACTTTTGAAGCATTTAAGTGAGACATTTTTTAAATAAATTATGTTGATTACACTTCTTATTTATCTTTATATCATTTACTTTAAAAAACTTTTGATTGAATCAATTTTTGAAAATAATTCTTCTCATCAAATTTTTTCTTACCTAAAACTTGAATTTCATTCATTGCTATTCATTAAAATGTTAGCCTATATCTCTTTTTATACTTAATTTGATCATATCATTTATTAAGAGAGAGAAGTTTCAAATTCTAGAATCAATTTTCTCTAAATTTGTGGGTCATATTGAGGTCCCGTAAAATTCAATATTATATAAGGATTGGTGCTCTTTGTTTGTACGTCATCGGAAGCGGTGTATAGGGTTGGATTATACTATAAATCAATCAATATAGTGAAAAGACTTTGCTCGTGCCAAAGAGTTTGGTAATGGAGGACGTAAATCATTGTATTAGATTGAACCAGTGTCGGAGCCAGCACCCGACGAGTTAGAGCGGCCGCCCGTCCTGGCTCTGTCAAAAAATGTATATCGGCGAGGGAAAGCGATGGTGTTCAAGTTGAAGTTGAATGGGTTGGTCTGGTTGGCCTTGTTCTATCAACTTTCTTCTTGCCAGTTACATTGCTGGGAGAGCTTTCTGAGTATCAATCTTCCATCACCATTTTCTCTTGGAGGCCCATTTTTTACATTGTAGATCTTTCCACCACTGCAATGTGCAACTCGAAGATCTCATATTTTTACTATGTTTCTGCTGTAATTTCGTTTGTTTGGCCCTATGAAGTTTTCTGCATGTTTCTTTTTCTTGTAATTTCTTGATTTTGGCTTGAACTACGCTAAACCGTAAAATTTTGAGATTAATTTGGAGAAAAAAAGCATTAATGTTTTCCAGAATATTCAAGTTTTGTTGTGATCAGTCAATAACAACTTTTTGGTGTTCATTTGGTTACTTGAGTTTTGAACATTTCTTTTAGAGTTCCAATGTCAATTTTCTCTCATTGTGATATATCATAATTATGTCTGATTCTTTGGCTTCCAAGAGAGTTGTGCACAGCCATTAGAGACCTTTGTTTGGCATTAACTACTATTTTGATTTTTACTTGTATTTCATGTTTTAGTTCAAAACCTCATTTGTAGCTTTTGATAAGGTTAAATTACTTCATCTTGCTCAGTTCTATCTTTTAGACTTTAACAATAAAGAGCTCATATTACTCGACGAGTTTCTTATGCTTATAAGAAAGGACAAAATATTATTTAATTCTTTAATATTATCCTCAGTTCTTATGCTTATAAGAAGCAACCTGAACTCAACTTCAATAATTTTTTAATGTTTGTTAATTAAATATTAATAAACAATCTCGTTATGGATAGGAAACGATCGCCCTAGCTTATTCCAATTTTTGGATCCGCCATTGGATCGAACCTCCACAATTATATCATTTGCATCATCTCTCCATTTTACTTATCATTTTTATATTTGCACATATTATTTGTGAAGTTACGAGGTTTGACTCAAATTACACCTAGAGGTGGTAAATAGGTGATTATGCAAAATTAAAAAATTAATAATTAAATAGCAACAAGTCACTTTTAATTATTTCGAAATGATTAATCAAAAGTCCAATTTTCCTATGTTGAATTACCACAATTATATGAAAATGGTAAATAACACATAGAATGACCATGGAGAAACTCCAACTAGGTAATACTTTGCCGGTAAAAAAATCTACTATAAACGAATTTTGAATTTACAGTCCACCAGGAACGACTACCACTAGTACTTTCTGACCTCTTGACTGCAATTCGCACAATCCTCCTGGATTGCATACTTCTACACTAACTCTCGGCTACAATTTTCAAAGCCCTTCTGGGTTACGTGCTCCTGCATCAACACCAGACTTTATGAATTCGTCTATCTCCTGCGGATAAAGAACTCTGCATTCTCCAACAACTGAAACTCCAGTCACCTTTTCTTGATTTTCAGAACTCTGACAGATATTTAGGAATGAGCAGTTTGGTATTTGGATTATATGGATTTGATGTTTTCACTGCCAAAAATAAATGAAACTGTGAAGGTTGAAAGCTTATAGATGATTTTTTATGAATAGAATATGAAGCAATATGCGTTTTCTCAATGTTCAACCTTAGGAAAAATCGTTCAAAGGATTTCTGGTATTTAAACTATAGGTTTAGGATTGAATAGGTCGGACAAAAAGCCTTAAAACGCAATTTAAATTCTCCGAATAACCCTATCGCTCGAGCGAGAGCTTAGCAACAGGGGAGCGACAGTTTTCACTCGAGCGAAGGTAAGGTAACATGTGGGCGACCATGTTTCTGTTTCTGCTGCTCGAGCAAAGTCAGAGCAGCAGTCTACCGAAATTGTGGTGTTGTTTTTTTTTTCTTCTTCTTCCTATTCTCAAATCCTATACCTAATACAACACAATTTATAATTACAACTTACTCATTGACTTTTACAACATACTAATTATAGTTCTGTTTGTTCACAAAGTTACTAATTACATTAAAAACCTAACAAGCTCATCATTTGGTATTCTGTGACAAAACATAAAGTCAAGGTAGTAAAAAAATACTCAAAACAACAACTACTACCAAACCAACTATCTTGGCTGAAATGTGTTTTTTCTTTGTTAAAACCTGTTTTCTGAAATAGACAACTCAAATACCTAGTATAAAAGTACGTGAAACAGGAAATAATAGAATCAATAAACACAAGATATCAACATTAGCTAAATTGAGACGTAAGGTAACACTAATGTCAATCCAAATACCAACAAAAACATTAGCATCACAAAAAATCAAAAACTCAAATAGCTAAGTAGATATGGTATGAAATGAAATGAAATGCAATCAATAAATCTCATGCTACTTCACCTCAAATGTTAAAAATTCGAAACTTTCAAATCTTCAAAAAAAATTAAAAATACTTCAATACTTCATCAATCATTCATTTCATTCTCCCCCTTTTTGTCACAAATGACAAGGGACCGATAATTAACATATAATACCTCAAAAATGCAGTTGTTAGCATGCACAAGTACAATCAATGGACATTAATCCTTCCCACTTATGTAATTCAAGTTATTATGGAGTAAATTATATAAGTGACCCATATGTGTAAAGTGTTACTAATCCTTCGTAAGTATGACTCAAAACCTTAATTTTATGAAAAATGACATGTTGAACATCATTTCCAATAAGTGTATTTCTCTACGTATGAAAGTCAAACCATTTAAAGCACATTAGAACTAATAAAGAAAAACTCATTTTGTATAGATATTTTTCCCCCAAACTTTGAGTATATTTTATTTTCACGTCTTTCAATATTTTAAGCTCATTATTATATTTCGCATCTTAAGTGCAGACTCTTTTTCATTAAACGACTAAAATGACTCATGTAGCGAGCTTTAGGTCTATTAACCTAAGTCAGTTGACCATAGACACTAGGTTATGAGAAATTCTGCATGCTTAATTGCTCGAGTCAAATAGACTCCTAAAAAGAACATAAGATATTGAACTTTTTATTATCGAGGATAGCCGTGAGCTTATGTCTAATAAATAAGGTCAAAAGTTCAAAATCGCCTTACTAACATGTGATTGCTATCCCAAATCTCACACACGCGGTAGAGTCCTACTAAAAATATCATAGTGTGTGCAATGCAGATGATACATGAAGACACATATACAAAGTACTCCAAAATAACCTAAGCCAGCAATGGAAACTATGTTACAACTCAACGATTACACCAATGCTTGATCACAACAAACAAATTCCAGTGTATTATATATTATGTTGTAAAAACACTTTCCCACATTTTTTTATTTTTTTTTAAAAGTATGAATGCACCAAGCACACAAAAATAATAGTTCAAATAAATATATAAAAAAAATATGCATCACACCAATAATATGAATTTGAGAGTAAAATTCAACAAATACTTCAATTATTCAATAGAAAGAGCATGATTAGATCTATGAAGAATTTAATAAAAGTTAAATCAAAATCAAACAAATTCATGTAGGAAAAGTCTAAATCCTAGAATTATTCAATAAGGAAAGATCAAATTACATGAATAAAGGGTGTGAAATCTCCAAATCCGTTGAGTTCTTTTCTAACTTCACTAAGAATTTTAGTTCTCCATGAAAATCTTCAGTAAAAACCAGAGAAAAATATGTATTGGTGCATCTCCCTTTGTTCTGGTACGTTCTAGGGTTGAATATCGTGAAAGAAGTTAGTTTTCATAAGAATTTGACGTAAATTAGGAAATTGAGATTCGCGTTACAAATTACTACTATGCGATCTGAAAGGACACATGCAGCTGCATAGGGGAGTCGCAATTGTTGTGTTTTGGTCCTTGAACTTCATTCCTCGTTTTGTGACTTCTTTCTCCACTTCTTCTTCTTCTTCTTCTTCTTCTCATGCTTTATTCGTTAGCCCAATTTGACCTCTTCATCTTCATATCTTCATTTTGCTTTTCGATTCATATTTTGAATATTTACAATTTGGTCCCTGAACTTTCATTTCCTTCAATTTGGTCTTTTTTCCACTTGTTTCTCCTTATTTCTACCACATTCATCACGTTGTCCTGCAAAATGTAAATTACATAGACTTAAGCTAAATTTTGAATATATTAATCAATAATTTTCCTTGTTTTGACGATAAAATAAGTGTGTAAAAAGGCACTTATCATACTCCTCCAAACTTGAACTATTGTTTGTCCTCAAACAAAACTGTAACTTAACTCTACATAAACCATAGTTTGTCAACCTACCGTGTCTCGGGATTAGAATTCAGTAATCAAACAAATGACCAATTAAAACAGTGCAAAAATTAAATCAATCTCCACTTATTACACGCATAAACCGACGTGTGTGTGTATGAAAACTCATGTCAATATATTAAGATCATGATTAGCTCAACACCTGACCTATAGTAGTCAAATCCTTACTTTGCTTGAGAGATGCACACCCCCAAATTTATGCTTTTCACTCAATTTTCCCGAGGTCCATCCTAACTTGAACTTATTCAATTATATTCCTTACCTCTCTTAGCTTGGATATATCTCACTATTACAAGTTCACACTTCAACAACTCGAGATTCTCCTATATTTTTTATTGCTTCAACCCTTAAGACTAAACTAAATTACTTACTTCTCTATTTGTTTATCCCTAGCTCGATCTTGAGCCTCCAAGGTAGAGCGTTTTAAGAAATAGCTGGGTCTCTCGAGAAGCTCCACAGATGGAATAGTAAGTCCGCACTATTTCATATCCCACTAATCAAACTTGGAAAAATTAGGTAATGATGTCGGTCTTCCCAGGCACCCTGGGATCGAATCTGTTCATAAATAAAGGTGTCCAAGTCGATCTTTTGCCCTCTAACCAAGTGATAGATGAAACTGGCTGTCGGATCGTTGAATGTGGTCCTATGTCAAGTTAGCTCGATGTTATGGCAAATAAATAGCCTTAGAATGCCTATGGATGGTGTAAGCTCGATCTGATGCCATACTGGAGTCTGTAATGGCCATGCATTCTCATGCCCAAGCAATACTTCATTGACCGTGTTTTGCGAAAAGTCTCCAGGAATGGAAACTATGTTATCCCATGATAATTGATAGTAATCATGTATTACCTTGAGTGTAAACATGATCCATTTGTCCCTTACCCACATCTGATGTAGATGCTCGGATCCCGGAGTGTCTTTCTCACTGTTGAAGTTCGCATAAAATTCGCGAACCAGGCCTTCATATACCGGTTGAGGTCTTTCAACCACTCTATCCCAACCACAATTTTGTACTAAAGTCACGATCTCAAATCGGGCGAAGTCTTCTAGTTTGACTGACCATTCTGGAAGTAGTGCCCAGTGGCTAATAACGTCTGAATATCGTATAGTGGCCTCTTGATCCAAGAATCTCCGTATTCCTCCTTTTCAGGTCCTCTTGTTCGTGTAGTACCTGAAGTGAAGCCACCTTTTCCTTTCATTTGGAGGTGCGCTTAGGAGGCATTATGCACACACAACAATTAAAACATGTAAGCTACCTGTGATGCATAAATGAATACCATAGTACTTGGAGATAATAGATGGAACATGAGCATCAAAAACTCATAACCTTATGTTACAAGCAAAGAATTCAAGTAGTATTGATAAGTGTGTTTTTACACATTTATCTTACTGTCAAAATATGAAAAATTGTTGATTAGTATGTCAAAATATAGCTTAATTCTATATAATTTATGTTTTGTAGGACAAGTGATAAATGTAGCATAAATAAGGAGAAATAGGTGAAAAATGACCAAAATTGAGGAAAACGAAAGTTCAGGGACTAAAGTGCAAATAATCCTAACCTTGTGATGAAGATTCGAGAGTGTTAGAGGTCAATTAGATGAAGAAAGGAGTCCAAGGGATGAAATATAACCAAGACATTATCACATATCAACTTTCAAGTTGAAAAGTTTTGCACCGATTTTCAGCCTCATATTGAGACCAATTTTTTACATGGAAAACGATTGACTACGAAGATGGTATCTGAAGTAAAGTTGTAGCCCTTTGAGTTATCTTTCCAACATATCTTGAATTACCTCAATCAAATATCAAAAGAAAACATTATGGTCCAAAACTGCAAGGCGCACGCCTCACACTAAGTCGAGGCTGCTAAAATCCTTAAAGCCCGCGCCTCAAGCCAAAACGACGAGAAAATTTTAGTTTCCTTATATTTGTTTTGGTAATGTTTTAGGGGGATAATAAAAGAAAAATTTTCGTGACTTTGAAAAAGAGAGCCGTATTTTGAGCAAATGGGGTTTTCATATCACTTTTCCTCTCAATTCTTGCTCAAGAAACTTATGAAAAACTAACAATCTTGGTGAAGAACTCAATTGGATATGGTGATTTCACATCAATTTATTCATGTAATTGCTCTTTTCATTATTGAACAGTTCTAGTATTTAGACTTTTCTTTTCATTAATTTACATTGAAATCGGTTTAAAATTTACAAGATTTTTCATGGATTCAGTCATGCTTTTTCCATTGTTAAATTAAACTATTTATTGAGTTTCAATTTCAATTATTTGTTGTTGAGATTGGTTCAACAATTATTAGATCCTTTATAGATCCAGTCATACTTCTTCTATCATTAGATTAAACTAATTGTTGAATTTTAATCTCAATTTTACTTTATTGGCGGATTGATTACTGTCTTATGCTTGATGTATATGGTCGATCTTTGATCTTGTTCCAATAAAATTGTGCAAATATGTCATAAGTCTAGATTATAGGGTTACATTTGTAAATTAAATTATTTAATACGATATATTTTTAGATTAGAGTGCCAGGCTAAAAACCTCTAATTGTGTTATAAAAATGGAATAATTGATGTGAATGATCTAATCCAATGGAGGAAATTCTGACGCTTCACTACCTCAAATTATTGATTTTAATTTCACCTTTCAGCATTGAATTTCGCTACACATTAAAAATGATAACTCATCCCTTTTTGGAACCCTTAAGCATTTTCTATCTCTCTGTGGATACGACATCCCAAAGCTACACTACAATTATTCTTTGGGCATCATCAAGTATACCAAACAAAACATGATGCAATGTAACGATGCCATGCTTAACAAAATGTGTAATGAAACATGAGTATTGTCATAAATATTCAAATTGTAGAGCATAAACCCAATATCCACTCAAATAAAGAAAATTTTGTATTTAGAATCATGTTCGACCAAGCAAGTTTTCCCCCAAACAACGTCGAGAAAAATCGAAATTTTCTCGAGCAATATCCCGGTATACGAAAGAATGTACATTATTCTAACACATTTTCAAATTTGAGGTCAAACAGACTTCGTTTGAGTTAGAAAATCAAAGGAGGAAGTGAGTGACGTATGCTTCCTATGTCATGCCCATGTATGGTCAAGTTGGGTACGATGTTTCCAAATACATGTGCCAAGGAATATCAACATGAAAATCACTCCAAAGTACCTAGAACAATGTCAAATTAGAAATGAACCCTATTTTCACATATGAATTTCATCGAACACGTTGCAAGCGCTTAATTTTCCGTGGAAATTTCAAGACATGGATATTAATCAAACCATAATTGTTTTTTCAATTCAATTCAACTCAACAAACACAACCTATCATCTACCTAATGCCCTTACTCCTTCTCAACATTCAAATGCATCCCCAAAACAATGAGAAACTTATATAGAATGAGGCAAAAAGAAGGAACATACCTTGATGTTAGCCTTGATATTCAAGAATGATGGAGAAAATGTGAGTGTGAGTGATGTGTTGTGGGTGTGTGTTGTGTTGTGTAGGAAGGGTGGTCGAGTGGTGGTGTGCATAATGGAAAGTGTTGGTATCTACCGTGTTTAAAAATAAAATGGGTCATAAGGTACTCTATACGACCGCATAGATCATTTCCATGCGGTTGCATAGAATATCTTTTCAAGGCCAAATTAGGTCCTAATGTGTTGTTCGCGATCGCATGCATGTTTCAATTTTTTTACTTTCGACCGTTGGAGACCCCCAATGCCTCGATATTTGTGCTATACAAGTTCAAATAGATGTAATGAGTATATGCAACATGGAAAATTTTTAAAACCTATTCAACTCTTTGAAAACTTGTTTTTGGTCAATTTGTACTAAAAACTCGATTTCGATCTACTTTGCAACCCGGCTTTCCAACGTCCCCAAAACACATTTTAAACCATAGGGAGTGCGTGGATGCCAGGAATTTGTTTCGAAAATATTTTTAAACTTGAAAACACATGTTGATCTCGGAAAGCTCAAAATTGATCGTTTTACCTCGAAATGCATGATTTTCACCCTGAATCAACTAAGTATTATTCCAACACCCTCCCAAAACACAATAAGGCTTTTTTTTTTTTTTTGAAAAATTCCATAATGACTTATGCAATTCACAACAAACTATGCAACTCTCCCCCAACAAAATCAGACATTGTCCTCAATGTCTAAAAATGCCTACCAAATGGAAAATGATAAGTATCACCTGAATATTAGAGTAAATCAACATAGGGTCAAAAGATGGTTAACTTGAAAAGTACTCAATTGAAAAAAAATGAAGCAAGAAACGAAAAGAAACCTATAAAAAACAAAACTAATATAGAAAAAGAAAAGTGAAAAGCATACCCGAGAGATGTCGAGGATGGTGAATAGGGTCTGCAAGAGGAATTTCTTCCACTGCAGGCACCTGTACCCTACCATCATTAGGATCCTCAATTTCAATGGCCCCATTATTGAAAACTTGTTTCACCACAAAAGGGCCAGTCCATGTAGATCGAAGTTATCGTGGGTACTTGTGAAGTCTAAAATTATACAAGTATACTTTTTTATTTGGTTCAAATATTTTTCTAAGAATATTTTTATCATGAAAAACTTTTATTTTCGCCTTGTAGATTCTAGAACTCTCATAAGCGTCATTCCTCAATTTTTCCAACTCATTCAATTGAAATTTTTTAAGTTTACCTCCTTCTTCTATATCAAAATTAAAATGTTTAATTGTCCAATAGGCTCGATGTTCAAGCTCTACAGGTAAATTGCAAGGCTTTACAAAAATAAGGCAATAGGGTGACATACCTAGAGAAGTCTTAAAAGCCGTACGATAAGCCCAAAGTGCATCGTTCAATCTTAAAGTCCAATCATTATGATTAGGGTTCACCGTTTTCTCTGAAATTTGTTTAATTTCCCTTTTAGGGGGATGTAAAAGAGCCTTCAACTGTTGCAAACTTTACGTCAATCTCCAAAATTTTAAATTACATGGATCTAATGATTTTATTGTGCTATTTCTGGTTTCAATTGTATTTTTTTCCATAAAGCAACAGGCTTGAGGCAAAGATATATGAAATGGAGCAATGCCTTTCATTCCTGCTTGTTTGACTTAACTATGGATTTTAAATATTAATTTTTTTCCCCACTATTTTCTCTCTGTAGGATTGGGTTCCTCTCAAATACCATAACGCAAGGAGTGACATTGCACATAGATATCTACAAAAGATGGTAGCACAAGAAGCCTTGCCTATTAATTTTTCTATGAGCTCGTATGCATTAAGATGCTGATACCTTCTATTTTCATCAATTTTCTACAAAGATTACGGAAGCTCCTTTGAATTTTCTGTATTGGAATCTATGCACTGGTATTAATTCATTGTTTTATTTTATTCCAATTTGAAGGCTGATTATCTGAATAGATTGTGTCCGGGCACCTCTAATGAGAATTTCAGATATAAAGTTCCTACAAGAAGGTATCTCGCTACCTGTTTGACAGAATTTATCTGCTGGTGATGAATACTTTTTGTACACTAATGAGACCATTTTCAATAAAAAAGATATCTTTTGATTTGTTTCGGATATGCCAGAAATTTCGATATGTTGTTCTTCATCTTGTTTCTAGTAATTTCTTTGCAACATTCTTGCATGTTTACTGTTTTTTTTCCTTTGATTGATATATTACCATTCATAAGCATTCCAAAGTAAACCTGCTTGTGAAAGTTCTCTGGGTACTTGAGGTGACTTTATATTCAGTTTCTCATGAATAGAGTTTTAATAAGTATTCTTTTTGCTCTTATCCGATTATTGACATTTAGAATCATAATTTAGCACTGATAATATCGTTAGATGGTAGTTTTGTTGCTTGTATGGTAGTAGTTCATGGGGTTCATGGACATTTTAATTTTTTCGCTTCACCTCATTTCTTGAATTATTTTTTTAGTTGAACTTGTATCCTCATGAATTCAATTTCTCTTATTATCCATTTTCTACTGCCATAACAATGACTTATCAGGAAAATTGTTAACATTCCTTTGCTTTTCCATAGGAAAACATTGCATGATAGTTGTAATTGTCTTTACACATGTATATGAGTTATAGATCTTCAGTTTGTAATGTGATGTTGTTTCAGGTTTTTGATGACTTTACCACTAAAAGAACGGTGCAAAACTTGGCTTCTTGAGGTCTGTTGCTAGTTACTTTGATCTCAAAGCTATATTCAGTGATATCCTTTTGGTCATTCCTTACTACAACATGGATTAAACAGCAATTTCTGATTTTTCTTGCGATTGATTGTAGAGAAAAACTGTATTTTCTTCTCTTATTATTTAATTATGTACAGTACACGTCCTTACTTATAGTACAAGAGGGGAGAGCATAAAAGAAAAAGAAAAATTTCCTACCATATCTAAAGATTACAATAATCAAAGAATATTCTAAATATTCTAAGTAAGGAAATAAACAATAATTTCGAATCTTGCTCAATAATCTCGTGATTTCAACACTCCTCCTCAAGTTGGATCGTAAATGTTTATCATATCCAACTTGAAGATGAAATCATCGAATTTCTGTTTAGGTAGTCCTTTGGTGAAGATATCTGCAGTTTGCTTTTACGTAGGGACACAAGTCATGCAAATAATTCCTTCCTCAACCTTTTCTTTGGTAAAGTGCATGTCCACCTCCATATGTTTAGTTCGATCATGCTGAACTGGATTAAGGGAAATATTGATTGTTGCTTTATTATCACAGTAAAGTTTGATTGGTGGCTTCATTGTGGCATGCAATTCTTCTAAAAGTTTTTTTCTTAGGTTATGTATGGAGTAATTAGTATATGTATCTTTATGTACCATCTGTACTGCACACACTATGATATTATTAGCAGGGGCGGATCCATAACATTTTTACTGTGGGGTCAAAAATTAAGGACGCTCGTGTGAAATTCGGGCGTTCCAAGGACAGTAGACTTCAGTCATTGGCACTCAATCATGCCTTGCCTTATACCCAAAGTTTCTATCATGTCAAACACCAGCATGACATATACATGAGTTTTTCAAAAACTAAAGATGAATAAACACTAAAATATAACTTGTTGAATAAATCGGAGCACGAGAGTTTCGAAAAAAAATTTACCAGATAATTTCCAATACATGAACAACAACGAACATATTAGCCATTGCAACAAGTCGGCTGAATTTTTCAAGTAAAAGAAGAATATTGTCATCAACGATAATCCCAAATGTGTGATATCCAATGAATGCTACAAGAAAATTACAAATTGCAACAACAACATATGCAAATATTTAGAGGTGGAGTCAGGAATATTGTTCAGTGCAAATAAAATTTAATCGAGGTCGGAGTTTTGGGGGGCTTGAAACGTCCATTAAATTTGGGCCATTAAATTAAAGTATGTAATACGTATTCATATTTTTCTTAACTAGCTAATCTATGAGTTTAAAACTCAATAAACCAATAAGCAAAATGAAATATTCAATCTCAAATAAAGTTCGACCATAAATTTAATATTGGTAAAAATATAAAACAATATTAGGACAAATGACATAGTTTATAAGACCAAATTGTTGAACAAAATTTGAATTTATATAATTTTTACACATACCACTTAATTGATTAAATAATATAATAGTCCCACTTAATGAACTTTTTCTCTCTGTGCACTCTTTCTCTCACAAGTTTTGACTACAAAAAAAAAAACTCAAATTACCCCATGTGGGTTCGCCCCTGATTATTAGTGGGATTTTACTGCGTGTGTGAGATTTGGGATGACAATCACTTATTAGTAAGATGACTTTGAACATGAATTGACCTTATTTATTAGACCTAAACTCAAGTTTATCCCCAGTAATAAAAAGCTCAATATCTTATATTCTTTTTCGAAACCTATTTGACTCGAGCAATTAAGCATGCGGGGTTTCTCATAATCTGGTGTCTATGGTCAACTAACTTGGATTAACCGATCTAAAGCTCGCTACATGGATCATTTTAGTCACTTAATGGAGAAGAGCCTGCATTTAAGATGTGAAAAATATTTATGAGCTTAAAATATTAATAGATGTGAAAATGAAATATGCTCAAAATTAGGGGGAGAAAAGAACATATCAATATAAAATGAGCTTTTATTTAAAGGTTCTAATGCGTTTTAAATAGTTTGACTTTCATAAGTAGGTGAATATACTTATTGTCGTGATGTTTAGCATGTCTTTTCTCACAAAATTAAGCCTTGAAGTCCTACTTACAAAAGATTAGTGACATTTTACACACAGAGGTGACTTATACAATTTACTCCATGTTAACTTGAGTTATGTATGTGGAAAGGGTTACTGTTCATTGCTTATACTTCTGCATGCTGACAACTGCATTTTTGGGGTTATTATATGTTATTCTTGGTTTCTTGTCATTTTGAAACAAAAAAGGAGAGTAATTTATTGATTGGGTAGAAATTTTTGGATGTGTATGATAATTTTGACTTGACATGATGTATCCAAAATTTTTGATTAAATGATAATTTCAGTATTGCTAGATTAAGTTTTGATGTTTTGCAATATCAATGTTTCATTTTGGTACGTTGGGTTGCATTGATATTACATCTTAATTTAGCTTATGATATGAAACTGAATTGATGTGTGATGAGTTAAAACTGCTTGAATTGATTTTACACTTAGTACTATTTTACATACATTTTACATTGGGTATTTGAGTTGTCTATTTCAGGAAACAAGTTTTGATAAAGGAAAAACATAATTCAATCAAGACGGTTTATATTGGTTGTGTCAGTCATTGAGTCTGTAATTCTTTGTCACTACTACCTTGACTTTAGATTGTAGTTTTATCACAGAATGTCAAATGAGGAGTTTTTTATGTAATTCGCAAGTCTGTGAACAAAATGAAATAAATTAAATATGTTGTAAAAGTCAAGGAGTAAGTTGCAAATAGTAGAAATTGAGTTGTATTGGGTCTAAGGTTCGAGAATGGAAAAGAAGGAAAAATAGTGATGCAATTTCGCTAGACTGTCGACATGATTTTGCTTGAACGGCAGAAACAGAAACATTTCTCCTGCTTGTCGCCTTGCCTTCGCTCGAGCAACACACTGTCGCTCGTCTGTCGCCCAACTTTCGCTCAAGTGACAGGGTTCCCCGAAAAATTCACAATTAAGACTTTTTGTCCGGCCCATTCAACCCTGAAACTTAAACTATAAATACTAAACGCCTCTGAACGATTTTTACAAGGTTGATCATTGAGAAAATACATATTGCTTCATATCCTCTTCATCAAAAAAATTTCAACCTTCATGTGGTGATTTAATCTTGGCATTGAAAACATCATCCAAACTGTTACTTCCTACACATCTATCAGAGTTTTGAAGATCAATGGAAGGTGACTGCAGTTCCAATTGTTGAAGAACGCGGAGTTCTTCGTTGATCCACAAAAGATAGATGAATTCATACAGTCGGGAGTTGCTGCAGGAGCGGGCAATCCAAGAGGACTTTGAAAACTGCAGCTGAAAGTTGGTACAGAAGCACGCAATCTAGGAAAGATGTGGGAATTATAGTTAGGAGGTCAGAAAGTACTATTTGTAGTTGTGTCTGGCGCACTGTAAGTTCATAATTCATTTATAGTGTATTTTTGACTCGCAAAATACTCAGAGTTTTTATTCAGTTGGGATTTCTCCGTGATCATTTCTTTTATTTGTTTATTGCTTTTATAGCTGCGGTATTTCAACATATAAAAAATTGAATTGTTTGATTAACATTTTAGATATAATTGATAGTGACTTGTTGCTAATTAATTATTAAGTTTTAATTTTGTATAATCACCTATTCACCTCCCTCTATGTGTAGTTTGGGTCGAACCTCGTTATTTCAATTTGGAACTTGATCTAGTCCTACCAATAGTATCGCAAAGTGGTTAATATTATCACTTAAAATTAAATATTGGTTGGGTGCGTTGTTCCCCATAGACATAAACCTTTTAACAAAGCATTCAGGTTTTATATCTTTAAAAACATTCGTTGACATTTGAGAACTTTTATTTCTTGAAATTTCATGTTTGCTTATGGATGCATTGACATGTAAAAATATGTAATGAGAACCATTAATGACATAAAACATAATAATCAAATATCATGTTAACATAAAGGCAAATAAGATAACACATTTATGCATATAACCATATGACATACGCATGAAAACGGGGAGAGGTTTACTTACCTTGTATTCTCGACAATTTACTTTTTGAATAGCCAATGAGGATGTCTCTAACTGCCCACAAAATCAACGTGCCATAAGTCCTAAATCATTACCATTTATTTAGGAACCTCAACGTACACATCATTTATTTACTTATTATTAACCCCCAAGAAATATCATCAAATATCAAGTCATAACACTTTTCTATTAAGCTATTTCATTTTATTTTACTTTATACATCCTAAATATAAGAAGATTGACACATCTAAAAATGTCATAACTCAAATATATTAAATATGATATAAAAGTTAACATTTCAAAAATGCATAACATAATATTATAGTCAGGGACGAATTTTCTCTCTTTGTAAAAATGGTGAAGTAATTTATGAACCTAATATATTCCTCTCTAAATTTAAGAGAGACACAATAAAATTAAAAACTTAGTTAAATCAGTAATATTTAATATTTTTCTTATTTTTTAAAGCAGCTCACTAACAACTTTGTAGTTGCTGAAATTTCTGAACAACATGCACATAAGTAATTTTATCTCAAAAATTAGAAGTCCATTTTGAACAAAACTTTGCAGGAACGTGATAGATACATATTAGGTCATGTGCAATTTTTTACAGGGCCTGAAATCTATATTTGATTCAAATTTTCCATTTTATAATTCGAGTTATGTATTCTGACAGCATTAACACTGTCGAAGTAGAGTACATCTGGAAAATACTTATAAATTAATTTCTTTAATAGGCTCTTTCATAAAAAGTTATGAGCATTCCTAAGTTATATATGAACAATTATTACAAAAAATCAGATAATTATAAGGTCATTAGAATATATTAAAATTTGTCAAAACTAAGACTTTCAAGCAACGATCAAATTTATGATTTCGTATAGATTCTATATAAAATCAAACATGGTTTTAATAAATCTGAATTTTATAGAAATCAAACTTAATATATATACTAATCTTTTCAACATAATGCCATGCCATCTTAAATTTTTATTTTAGGACAATTCTAAAATTCTTTGAAGTCAAAGAATAAAGCAACAACATGAATTTCACAACAATGAATTTTAAGAATCAACACCAAGGTACAAATTATATACACTACCTATGATGAGATGTTTATGCATATAAATACTTTTATCCTAAAAATAATATCATAAAACAACTAACAGAAGTTTACTTCAATATTAATGAAAATAAGAATTACTTTGCATCTTCCTTCATTATTAATTCTCTTCAAGGTCCTTTTGGTTTGCTTTTCAAATGGGGCATAGGATGATTGTTTTCGTTGTAGAAAAACTCCATAAAAAATTAAAGAAAAAGGGATGAAGTATTGGTTTTCATAGGTACAAGAGGTATTGATTTAGGGAACTTTTTACATTTAGCCCCTGCTTGGTATAGATTAAAATTAAATTTTTAGTAGATTTTGATAAAAGTTGATGAAATGTGTGGTTGAAAAATTATGGACCCCATGAATGTTTTGTTAAAATTAATTATTAACTTTGATTTGAGATTAAAATCAGATTTTAATCTGAACCAAACATATGCTTAATCTCATGGTATCTAATTAGGAATAACTCATGCTAATTAAATTAATGAAAACCAAACAATTACGTCCACTAACTTATTTAGTCCCAATTTGATTCTATTTACAACTAATTAACTTACATAGATTTAATTTAGAAAAGAAAAATGGCAAATTCTAAGAACTTACNTAAAAATAAAAACTATTTTATTGGCCAAACTTGGAATTACTTATTTATTTGACTTTACTTTAAAAATAATTTTTTTTACTTGATGGAAAAAGAAAAACCTATCCAAATGGAAAATAAAAAGTTACTTAAAAGTAACTTTATTTACTTCTAAGCTCAGCCAAACATGCTCAAGTCTGCTCTGGTAATTCAAACCAGCATATATCCATATTCACATTTAGGGGTATTTGATAGATATTATTGAGAAAAGAATATATTTTAAATAGTGATATGATGAGAAATATATGGTTAAAAGTAAGGAAAAGTTATTGATATGATGGAAAATATTATTTTATTAAATAATATGTAGTTAAAATGACTTTTGAAAGAATGTGTGTCAAACATTGGCTGAATTGTACGCATATTACAATTAACTTTAATTGGCGTGTCAAAGATTTAGAACGTTCAAGATATAATTTACTACAACATTTATTAGTCACAATGATGATAAATTAATAATAAGCGTTAAACATATTATTAGGCAATATCATATTTGCAAAAATTAGGAAAAGAGAAATATGACGTTACAAATAAATTGTTGATTTTGACTTTGACTTTGACTTTGATAAAAAAAATAAAATAAATTTCAATTCCCATCCAACATACCTAAATACAATCATGCTACATGTACAATTGTTGTCAATTATAATTTAATATCATCACATTCATCTATTTCAAAAAAATCAAAAATTGTTTTTTAAGTTAATTGTCCAAATTTTATTACATCAAACATTATCAACAAATCTGGTCAACCATTGTACATGGTACATTTTACTAGTTAGGACATATGTATGATTACAGTGGATATATTATTGTGATGTTTTGGGAATAATAACAAAGATCACACTTTAATAATACAATTTCAAAAATATCAAAGTCATACAATTCTTTAAAAAAATCAGGTAATAAATTAATATTATCGTTCCTAAAATTATATACATGTGGATTTACATAAAAAAATTAAAGTAAAAAAATGAAATGGGTTAGGAGTGGACCAAACTACAGCCCGATCCAATCCCCTCTACATTCGTTAGTGTTTGGCTATTCATCAGTTGAAGACACTAATGTTAGTCTAAATTCACACATAGAAAACAATTTTATAGAAGTCGAAATATATTGATGTCAAAAAAGAAAGAAGTACAATAATTTTATACATAGAAAAGAATGAAGGATTATGGAAATTGATGGAACCAAAATGATATAATGCTACTTGGGGTGAAAGTGTTTAAATAAATTATTGCTGTCCCCCAACAAAGGGCCATATATGATGATAAGAATATGGCCCGTCCGTCCCCACATTAGAAAAGAGATCAAATGACTGTTCTCCACGTTCAATTTGGGCTTGTATTTTTAGGTTTTGGAATGTTGTGTTGTATTCACCTAAATGTTTTACCGACATGTACCTCATATCAGCTGTACAACACTCTCACCTCAATCATTACTAGTCTTCTCTCCTCGATGATTTACAATTACTAGTCTTCTGCCCCCAGCATAATTCAATGGTACAAAGGACAAGATTGAAATAGTCTCTGCTGAACTGACAGCTACAATGTGAGGGTTCGATTCTTGCCTCTTACAAGGTTTGAAATTTGACTCTTTGTGGACACCAGTATGACAGCTCTTGTACCCTGATCTAATGAGGCACATCCCGCGATTTACCTCCTCCATCTAAGGGCGGGGTGGTGGGTGACCTCGAGGGGTTTAACCTTTACAATTACTAGTCTTCTTCTTCATCCGTTTACATTTCCTTCCCTTTCTGGGTTTTCATTCGATTTTCAGAGCTAAAACCTCCATTTCCATGGCTTCAAAGCTATAAGCTAATCAAACTTTTCTGTTTTTGCTTCAGTGGTAGCGTCAATTATGCTTTAAACAAAAATTTAGAGGGTAGACAACGTTCACTTTCACTATCTTTCTTTTTCCCTGCAATTCGACCATCCTTTCCTTTCCTTGCAATGGATATCTCATTCACTGATCCTACAGATCTCCTTCAAATTGTGTTCAAGCATATATCACGTGTCTCCTCCTCACATGAACATATAATTGATATGTTAGTAGATCTTCAATTTTTACTAGACCACGGACGCAATAAAGAAATCAGAAGATGTTTCCAAGAATTAGCGTCACTTGAGCAAGAGCTTAAGGTGTTCTTTACAGTCCCTAAGCAGCAAATCTTGTCCAATTTAACTCCTACTCTCAATTCTAATGAAGTTGTTGCGGTCTTCATCAACTTTCTCATCCTAATGGTAGAAGTCATCCTACATTTTGAGGAAGATTCGATTGCTCGTGTAAAGGGTTCGTTCCAAAATCTCCGGACAGAGCTTGGATTTCTTATCAGTTTTCTTGGGGATACAGCAATGCATTTGCAGCCCACCAAGACTATATTGATAGATATTGAAGATGTGGTAAATGTGGTAGGAAGTTTCTTTTATTCCTTCCTTTTGGCAATTGTTGTATTCATTCTGATCTGTAAAGAGGAAGTAGCCTATACTAGAATGCCGGATTTGGAATTTGTGGTTAATGAGGTACGAAGTCTATTTCATTCCGACTTTATCCACTTTCATGAGGATATACCATTGCTAAACACTGAGTTGAAAGCAACGATGGATATCATAGCTCTGCTCCCAGAAACAGGAAGTTTATTAGATTTCTTAATTTTCACCGAGACTGATCAAGTTATGGAGACAGGAATCTTGGATCTTGCTCTTTCTGATTTGTTAGCAAAGTTTGAGACCTTGAAAACAAAGATCAAGGAGCACTGCATCACAGTCTCAAATATGCCAAGTGATATGGCTCCAAAGATTGGTGTGGTTTCACTCTTCATTATTGATTCCCTCCTCGATGATCTCATGGATCTAATAAATAACAAGTCTGACTCGATTGTTGTTGTGAATGATCAAATTGTAACGCTCCACGAGGAGCTAATGTTATTGGGATCATCCATCACAGATACAGCATTGCAGCTCGAAGCAAAACATGAAGAACTTGTGATACGGAGCAGAGACATAGCATATGAAGTTGAATATGTTATCAACTCGTTTCCTCATGTTTGGTATCTCACTCTCCGGCTCCCTCAACTCATTGAGAAGACTCAGCTTATTATGATGGCTGTCAAAGAAATGAAGAACAATATTGATGTAGGTAGAATGTCAAATGTTTCAAAACATCCACATGAACACGTAGAGTCACAGTCAAAAGTACCTCCCATTTTGGAAGATATTGTTGTGGGATTTGACAATGTCGCAATTGAAATTGCAGAACAACTTATTGGAGGAACAGACCAGCTGCAAATTGTTTCCATCTCTGGGATGCCTGGGCTTGGTAAGACGACCTTGGCAAATAAATTATATAATCATCCCTCAGTTTTACACCATTTTGACAAGCGTGCCTGGTGTGTTGTTTCTCAAATATATAATAAAAGAAATGTGTTGATTGAAATTTTGAGCTCAATGAGGAACAGTAAGAGGGATACATACATGGGAAAGGAGGAAGAAAGCTTGGTTGAAGATCTTTACAAAAACTTAAAAGGAAGGCGATACCTCATCGTGATAGATGACATATGGGATGTGAATGTGTGGATTGATTTGAAAAGATGTTTTCCAGATGACGGAATTGGAAGCAGAATCTTATTTACTACTCGAAATAAAGAAGTGGGTTTGAAAGTTTCAACTTGTAGTGTCATAAAGGAACTTCCTTTTCTGTCGGAAGTTGAATGTTGGGAAATTTTACAAGAGAAAGTGTTCCAAGATAAAAAATGTCCTCTAGAATTGCTAGACATTGGCAAGCAAATTGCAAAAAAGTGTCATGGCCTACCACTCGCAGTGGTCGTGATAGCTGGAGTTCTTGCAAACGTGGAGAAGAAAAAAAACTTGTGGGAAAATATTGCAAGAAATTTAAGTTCACATATATCCGAAATACCAGAGAAGTGCATCCAAATATTGCAACTTAGCTACAATCATTTACCAATGCATTTGAAACCATGTTTTCTTTACTTCGGAGCATTCAAAGAAGACATGGAAATCCCTGTATGGAAGTTGATATCTCTATGGGTCGCCGAAGGATTTATAAAGAAGGAAGAACAGAAGAACATAGAGGATGTGGCACTAGAATATCTAATGAAACTGATTGATAGGAGCCTAGTACTTGTTGCTGAAAGAAGATCTGATGGAGGAGTCAAAACATGCAAGATTCATGATCTATTGCGGGAGATGTGCTTGAGAGTAGCTGAAGAAAATAACTTTTTGAAGTTGATCAAACAGTAAGTTCAATGTTTCTCTTCTTTTTCCTTTCCTTTCCTTTCCATCCAATTTTTATTTTAGCTTACTAAGAATGGTTATTATATTTGATGGTTGAAACAATTATGTGATTATGTTGTTTTGTTACCAGTAGTGCTGATGATGATCAACGGTTAGTCAGTCAATTATCAATGTATCAGAAGCACCATTATCTGACTATCAAATGTGCAGAATCTCCTAGTTCACTACCTTTTGGCCTACACGTACGCTCTCTTCTATGTGATTCTGATTTTGTGAGTTATAACTCATTAATCTCATGCAGCTACAAAGTTCTTAGGGTCTTCAGCGGAAGGTTACTATATGATCATCTAATAGGATTTGAACATCTGGTTCACTTGAGGTACTTGGCAATTTCATATACACTGCCACCGATGGAAAGCTTCCACAAATTAGAATTTCTTGTTGTGGACAATGTTGAAGAAATTGAAATACCTGGGATCCTTCTTAATATGGTGAGTTTGAGACACATGGAGTTCAAGGGCGGTGCATACTTCAGTGAATCTAGCTGTCAGAGCTTCCAAATAAATAATAACCTACAAAGTATTTCTAAACTTCTATTTTACGGTGAAATGGAAGAGAGAATTTTGAGATGTTTTCCCAATCTTCGCAGAGTGAAAGGCAGCATTGAGAATTCATTAAATCCCTCCTTCGACTTCCTTAATCAGCTCGAAACGCTGACGATATTTTCTCCATTTAGTCGGTCTTGCGGTTTGATTGGTTTGCCCTTAAATCTGAAAAAATTGAGACTAGATCGTGTAGAAGCGTCTCAAAAACAAATGGAGATAATTGGAAGATTGCCTAACCTTGAGGTTCTCAAATTAGTGGCTGTTTGCTTTGAGGGAGAACAATGGGACGCAAGTGAAGGTAAATTCCCACAACTTATATACTTGAAACTTTGTTTTGCAGAAATTGCAGAATGGAATGCCTCAAGTGATAATTTCCCAAGACTTAAACGAATAGTATTGGAACATTGCAAGAATCTAAAGATGATCCCTTCCAGTTTAGGTGATAGTCCAACGTTACAGAAGATTGAGTTATTTATGTGTGGTCAAATTGCCAATAAATCAGCTAAGAAAATTATGGAAGAACAAAAAGAGATGGGGAACGAAGAGCTTGAAGTCATAATCTCTGGCACAATCGATGATATCGCTGCACTTGAGAGAAGACAAGTGCAAAGGGTGGGGGAGAAATTTAACAGCGAGAAAATTCTGAAGCAAGCAATGAGAGAGAATCTCGTCTTTGAATCTTTTTCGCGTTCATCATGGCTAGTGGATTAGAGGGTTTTATTGACTTTTCCATCAAAGTTTGTTGTACAAATGCTCATCCTAAACCCCCAGTAAGCTGTAAGTGTTGTACAAATGATTGCCATGTAGACTCTAATAATATTAGATACATAAGTGATTGGATCTGGTGTAAGTGGGAGTTTGTAAGTGTTATGCTTTATGTCTAATCAACTTTGGAGATAAATACTTTTAATATATAATTGATGTATATTTATGGCAAAATTCATTATTTAATTGAATTAATGTTCTAATAAATTAAATAATAGAATCCGTAAATTTAAGTCTTGGTAATTTATTAATCACAAGGAGTTGTGACTGTGAGATACAAATTATATATGATTGAATTTTAAACCATCCATTGTCGTAAGTAATAACGAAATACAAATATCATTATTACGAATAGACTATCACGTGTGACATTTCTTACTTGTGAAGTAATTAGCTGATCTAACAAGTATGTCTATTACCAACTCCATATATGGTGATTTTCAATATGTATATAGTGAGTACGCCTAGACATTATATACCATCATATATATCATCATTTAACATATAAATTAAGCTCATGTTTGGTATAGCCAAAAAGTTGATAAAAGTTTAAGTTAAAAAATCAATGATTAATTTTAATCATACATTTCATAAGATTTATAATTTTAATCATACATTGCAGTTTGTCAATATTGGGGGAACTAGCAAAGAACATAAGAGATCCTCTGATGAGTCTAAACATATATAGAAAAACTCAGAATTTTAAGGTGGACTAAAGTAGCTGGAAGCCTTATTTGGACTTGATCTGCAGCCAAAATCATGAAAGTAGATGGCAAAAGCATGATCAAATATAGTTAACTAGATGATTTCAAGGAAATTATATTTATAATCAGCCATACCTTCATCATCTGATAGTCTATGCACAGTTGCTGAAGTGGGGGCAGGGAATCAAAAAACTCAATGGAATTATATTTTCTATGAATGATAGAATTGTAACATATAGTAGTTAAGGAAGCAACTGAAACTATTGCAAGAAGTGGGGATTTCTTAAAATAAACATATGCACGGAAAATTTTCAATTTAACAAGTTTTAGCTTAGGAGCATCAATTGTTAAGTGGTGAAATCTAGCTGGGAGATGCAACGCCAGTTGCTCCAGTTCTGGTAAGCTAGATATCAAACTTCCTAATACTTCAGTATCAATGATTACATCAAGCAATTCTAGTGTAAGTTGCCTATTCAAACCTCTGAAGCTTGGTGGAGGACTGATCGAACAAGAAGAAAGTTTCAAATGTTTCAATAGTGAACACATAAATAGTGAAGAAGGCAATTTGTACACTTCATTCTTGTTCATTTTCAAAGTGAATTCTTCAATACCTTTCTTCCATAAGATATATATCAAGTGGTCAATTTCAGAACCTCCTCTGAGTTTTGGAATAAGAGGCTCGACTTAGTTATGGATCCTCGGTGAAGTAAAAGAATCCGATAAAGGATCCCTACAAACTTCATTCTAGCCAATTCTTGGGTTCTCTCTGATTCTTGCCATAATAAACATATATACCTCCATTGCTTTGACAAGACACTAGTCTTTGCAGCATCAGGTATTGTCAAACACATTAGAATGATCTCTATGACATTATCAGGAAGGTCACTTATCACATCAACAGGTTGGAATTGGGCAATCTTCATTCTGCTATGTAATTGGCAAACAAAATTCTGTAATGACTCACTATTAATAAAATTATCAAATTGCCTTAAACTAACTTGCATGCATGTAGAAGATATAAACAAATTCAACATGAAGTTCACACAATTTTGTTCACTTTTTTTTAATTTTTTACACCAATATTTTAATTGTGAATTGGTCATATCACTAAGAAAGTAGAGATAATGTTCTGTTGATATTTACATTTGCATATGCTTGTTTTGAACAGAATTGTAATAACAAAATATTCATGTAGCACACCCAAACTAATTCACAATAGTCTTTAGTTTGTTGTTGTTCTAGAAGCTCAAAATCTACCATAAACAATATGGATTGACAGTGTTGTGGTGCCTACCTCTTACACTTCAATGGTTAAGTTAGCTGTGATTCATTGAATCCTAGTGATGGAACTTCGTAAGCTAAGAAAATCATTTTTAGTTCAATGGAAAAGTAGTATTTCTATCAAAGTTTAGTGAGCATTTATTGATTTAATCCAAGAATGGTCTTAGACTAAGGCTTAGGTAGGGACTGCATGCTGAAGGATTCTTTGGTTGGTCAGCTTGTCGAGCTTAAAATGGTTTCTCGTCTTATTCTTAGTGGTGGACAAGGGTGGTCAACTGCTTAAGTGCATTCATCATTCTGAAAACTATCCCTCACTCCATCTGAATACACCTGCATCGCTCAAGTGGATAAACCAACTCTGCTTTTAACCCAAAATTAAAATTCAATGAACAAAAGGCATAATAACAACGAATACTCCATTCTCAAATAAATTNAGAATTAGAAATCCTAATTTTATTCTCCCCTGAGAGCAATCAATAAACATAAAGATATAAAGATATACAAGGTCAATGTAAAACAACGTCCTCTTCTATTGTTGCAGTAATTCACTGTGATAAAAAGAAGTTTATAAAATAAAATCATACAAATCTTCTTTAACCTCTCTTTCGATCTTTCATTGTGGTAATTAAAAGCTTAATGATAGCTCCCTATTTATATATAAAAACAAAATTAGGGCACAATTAACATTTACAAGAACTCAAATTCCTAAAATGAAATTTACAAGGAAACACATTCCTAAATTATCCTTAGATGAAATTTTAGTCCGAGGGACGGAGAGGGCTTCTTGTCCCCCTTCCAACCCCTGGGAGACCTCCGCAAACTAACTCCGTGAAACATTTTTAATTAGGCTCCACAATTTAACACAATTCTTTATGTGGGCGGCCAACACATAAAGAGAACTAAAAATACAAGATATGGAAAAGGGAATAATATAGGCTATGCTATCATCTGTTATTGTAATCAAATGAAGAAAGTCCTTCTTCTATATAGAGCCAATTCACAAAAATTTACTTTGTTTTCATTTAAAAATAAATAAAAATTCTTCTAGAACAGGTAAAAGAGATCATCAAGTCATCATATGCAAAACCTAATATCACAAGAAAGTTTCTCAATAGTACAATTCACCTCAAACTATTCCTTACTTTCGTTAAAATTTCTCTTTTACCTTTTAAGTTTTCGTATTCTAATACATAAGAGAAAAGTATACATGAATTGTATCGTAAAATCAAGTCGGTGGCGCCACCATAGAGGAGAGGTTTTTGGGCTTCCTTCTCGCAGGGAAACGAGTAAAGCAGAGTTAACTACTTTGCTCCATTTTTTTCGAAAACCCATTTTTAATCGTATATTCTCCTGTAAAATAATTGGGGTGCATTCTCGTGGGGAAATGAGTATAGCATAATTAACCAACTTTGCTCTATTTTTTCAAAAATTCATTTCTTCAAAACTTATTTTCAATCATATATTTTCCTGTAAAATAATTTTACACATAAATTTAAAAAAATTCTTTATTTTGTAATCACACATCCCAACAAAATACTAATTTAAAATATTTTTGCAAAAAAATGAGGCTCAAATATGGGCTTAGAATCGTAGTGCAAATCCTTTGAACTTGTGAGTTTTAAAATGAATAAGTTGAAAATAAAATAAAACAAATCGTAGCACGACGCCATTTCAATTGGTAGAATACATTTTCTTATCACATCAGACATAGCCCACTCTTTGAAGGCCACAGTAATTAATTAATTGCTTTTGTGTTTTCTTTCCATTTATACCCCCATGTCTACCGCTAGATTTGTGGTCTCCATAGAAAGAGAAGGGCAAATTTGGTAAAGTGATATCAAAACCAATTAATGGTACATGCATATGTCACTTTATATAGGGATGTCAACAAGCCGTCGAGCCAGCTTGTGAGTCGAAACTTAAAGCTCGGGATCGACTTGAGTAAAAATGATTATAACTTTTTTTTGGCCTGAGCCGAGTCGAACTTTTGATCGACCAAAAAATCTAGGCTCGGGCCTTATCGAGTTGAGATAAGCTGGCTCGTTATTTTTTATTTTTTAAAAAAAGGTAGCTACGCAACTTCCATTGCAAGAGGCCACGCATCTGCCTATTGCATGGTATTGTAGGCAACTACTGTAGCTGCCTATAGAGGGCAATAGTAGTTGCCAAAGCTTTTTTTATTTTTATTTTTTATAAATTTGGTCACAGGTTGAAAATTGCAGTGACCCGAACTGATGAGCCACACAGGTTGGCTCGAGCTTGAGCTGACGCTCCAAAACGGGGCTCGATTCGACCAAACCGTGAGCCGAGCCAACTAAGGTTTTTTCCGGGCAGAGCCACGAGCCGTCTGAACTGATACGCCAAATTGACACCCCCTAACTTTATGTTAGGTGAAATGAATACCAAAAGTATAAGGTTAATAAATATCAAATATATTGCTTCAGACAATCCATAAGTCTCTAGCATTTCCTTATTTACTAAACATGGTTAATAAATATTTAATTTTGAGATCAACTAGACTTGCAATCTGAGCATGTTTGGCTAAGGTTAAAAGGTTTTCTTATGAGTAAATATGTAAAATTAAAAATATAAACTCTTTTAGTGGTAGAAGTTAAAAATAAGTTTTTTTTTTATTTAAAAGTAAAAAGAAATAAGTTAATAACAATAGGAAAGTAATGATCCAACGTGTAATCCTTGCATGTTTTACTTATGAAAAAAGAAAAAGTGGTATTTGTACGGGAACAATACATTTCTAAGGTA